>JAMJFZ010003544.1:10570000-10852500 GCA_026225945.1 Cricetomys ansorgei | reverse complement strand
GAAAAAATATATAATCTTGAATTCAGCTTGTAAATACTCTTGGTGTTTAATGATATCTTAACGAATATATATAAAGGGAGAAAAACCCCAGATTTGGAAACAATACAAAGACATAAGAATCAAAAAAAATATAGTAAGACACAAGGTTTTCAATGTTCCTAATGCTTCTGAGAGTCATTATTGTGGCTGATTTTAATTGGATTTGATTTTCAAAGTTTCTTAAGGGTTTGTCATAAGTATGTATATTATAACAAGCTAGGAACAGCCCTGTGGTTGAAGCTACGCATAGCGTTGAATTTAAACTAAATACGCCTCTCAAATTTAAACAGGCAAAATAGTGACAAAATGACTTGAAATTTGTAAGTTTAAAACTTAGCAGTTCCTAATCCTTCTTTCTATTCCAATATCTGGTCTTTCTCAAATAACTTTTTTATCTAATACCTAATATAAAAGGAATTTTTAAAAGGACTTAAAAAGTAAAAGTTAAAAGTAGTTATCAAAATTCATAAACAGTTTCACATCAAGTTTTTATTATTTTTTAATATTTTTCTGTATATTCTATATCCAGAGTCATAAACAAGATGAAATACTTTCAAGAGGTATAAAAGCACTGCCTTTAAGAGATGGCCAGATTGACTTTAAACACCTGTCAGTATAACTGTACTCACAAATAAATCTGATTTGTTCTCAGTCACTTACCGTGGAAGATTTGCTATATCTCAGCCCTAAGATTTATGCATAATATAAAAATTACAAATCTCTTATTAGTGTGAATCATTTTCAAATGTCATTAAAATAGAAACTTAACAATTTAAGGGCTTTAATAATATTGCCAATAATTGTAAAGTAATCCGATTTTCTTCTCTGTTGAAGTCACTTTATGTGTGTAAAAGTCAGGCTGCATTATAACAATAAGATCGTAATAAGTTTCTTGCAGAGGCTTTGGCTTCGTTTGTGTCTTTCCACTCCCAATTAAGCCTAAGAATCCTTTCAAATATGAGCAGTTAATTTAGCTTCTTAATCGTAAAAAACGATATTTGATTGCTGTAATAAACATTCTATTGGTGGAGAAAATTGTTGTTTTTTTAATGTATCCTTTGAGACATTGCCAATGAACTCCAGTTTCAAATATGTTTTGAAAATATTAAGTAATATGTAATAAACTGTAGAACATAATGACTTATATTTAAATAACCATAAATATATAAACTAAAGGAAGAAATTGAGCATATTTTATCAATAAAATAAAATTTAAAATAAAAGTTTGTAAATACTAAAATGTGTTTATGTCCTTAAAAACACATTAAACTTAAATTTGTTAAAACTATACTTTGATGGTTATACTATTCACTTCAGCTGCTATTTGGTATAAGTGAGAGCTCATTAGGGAGAGAAAGAAAACAAAGAAGATAATAGGGAGAAAGGAAAATTTTTTTCAATTATACAGAGTACATTTAGATGTAGTAGATATATTAATTTATTAATATGATTCTGAGCTCATTAATCTGCCTCATTTATAATTAAAGTACAGATACTATTTAATCATGAAATAAATAATATTTAGATGCTATTCAGCTTAGCTTCATTTGCCTTTTCCTGTCACTGGGGCCAAAGTCCTGGCAATTTTCTGGAAATGGGAAGTCTGGTCTAGCACTTGAGAACCATTCCATGAATAATTGCTGGGTTATTAAGGAAATGGAACCCCTAACTTCTTATTCGATTTAAATGTCTCATGTAATTCAATAACTTAAACTAAATCATGACTCCGAGGTAGATTAGAGTAAAATACCTTGCTAATACTTCTCAAAATGTGTTTGATTTACTTTTAAAGACGGGCTCCCCTGTAGCCCAGCATGACCCTGAACACAGATCCTCCTGTCTCATTGTCCTGAACGCTGAGACTTTGTGGATAGGTGCAAACACAGCTGGTTTGCTTATTGGCAGCTGAAAATTGAGACCCTGGAGTTTCATGAATTCCAGGTAAGCACTGTATCAACTGAACAGCATTCCAAGCCCTGTTTTCACTCTTTAAACCAGTAACATTATTATAAAGATATTAAAATCCTATGAATTTGGTCGTATCACATTGCAGAAATTAATGTGTCTCCCTGTATCTCACTTTTTTTCTTTCCTATTGAAAACAGAGATAAAATACTGCCCGTGTAAGCAGAATACTTTTTTTTTTAAAGTCCATACATAAATGAGTGTGTACGTGAGAGTCTGACTCAGATGAAACATGTATACAATCAAGATTATTATCCTATATGACAGTCTTACTACGTAGCCTGTTCTATCTGGAACTCAGAACTCTGCTCTCTACAGCTCAAGACCTAGGGTTGTGGATATCAGCCTGAGCTGTGTCCAAGTCTGATTTAGTTGTTCATTCACATGGCCCAAAACAACCTGGTGTTTAAAAGATTGGAAAAATAAATCGCAAAGAATTAAGTGAACATTTTCAGGTTTGTCTACAAATTACCAGGACCAAGTTTATATATATATATATATACATATATATATATATACACACACACACACACATATATATATATACACACACACACATAAATTATCTAAAATATTTTGATGCTGAGAAGGAGGCTACAGCTTTCCTACATAGGAAAAGTTATGTTTATACACAAGGATAAAACCTGTGACGGCCGATTCCTCGGTTCCATCTGAAACTGTTCTCGATTGCTCAGAATAAGAGATCAATAACTCCGAAGCAATTTTCATGCAGACTGAGAGGATTTGCCAGTGTTCAATTGCACTAAGAGGCTAACACCTTTTTCTATCTCCATCTCTCAATGTTTCACTTGTGCGTAATTGCATTTTGTCTTAGTGTTCGCAAAAATATGCCAAAGAACAAGTACCATTGCTTTCCACGTGTTTTTCCTACTTGCAAATTATAATATATTTTAGGTTTACAGAAAAATGATCCACATTCATTATTGAAGAAAATCTATTAGATGGTTATCAACAAAGGTTCACATTGAATTCACATGTAGGTAGCTTAACTCACCTCTGTTTTTAACTGTTTTAAGGCCCTACCCATTTACTACATGAAATACAGCTGCTTTGTCTCGAACCTGTTTTGACTGGACAGATTCACAGATTTTCCCAGGTTTTGATGACCTTGACAATTCTGAACAGCACTAGTGAAGAGTATTTTAAGGCATGCTAAATTGATACTCATTTGTTGCTTTTCACATGATAGGATTTGAGTTATGTGCTTGGGGGTTTAGGAATATTAGTTAACCTTTCCATAAATACAAAATACATATTACTCCCTCTTGCTATTAAGAAAAAAAAAAAACTCGGTATTTTCAGGATTTATAAGGCAATCTCATATTTGTTAATAATACTTCAAATATGTATTAAAATGTCTTTGGAACTTATCAAATATTGCATTAAATATAACATCTAATAGTGAATCTTATTTTACATTAAACAATCCATAGAGAATTGCAAGACAATTACAGAATACTCCAAAAAAAAAAATCTCATCTGTGAATGTTATACAATTAGTTTGCGTTATCAAACAACTAAACTCAAAATCTCTATGACTGCGTAGGTTACATAATTAGCTTGCAGGGTACAACAAAATAGTGAGTGAGTTACTTAGAATTACGCTATGCATTACTTTCTAACTGGAAATAATTATTGAATATAGCATGATTCACCCAATAATATGCCTATCTATTAAAATATTTCACCCCAGAATCTTGGAATAGTCTTTTTTTTTTTTTTTACATTTGCTCCTACTTTTAGTAAAAAGATAAAAATAAAGTAAAATAAATATTCTACTATTACTGTCTGTAAACTGAGTCCTGATGCAACAGGCTATACCCTCCTGCCAGGAATTTACCTGATGGACTTAGTGTTGTCATATGCTTCTCCCACAATTCAAAAATATCTCTCAAAATCCAAATGTGGTCACCAGAACAACATGACACCTGTGTCCAAGAGTCCATGAGAAGGTAGAGTGCTACTTTGCATAGCCACCAGCATGCAGACACGGTGGTCTAACTCACCGAGACTTGCACGCCCATTTCACCCTCTGCTTCTCGGAGTAAAGTGTATTTCTCCCTACTTCCTGTGATTCCCCTCCCTCTAAAATGTCCAAATTAAACCAGAGCTAAGCTCTTTCCCCTACTCTTGCACATTTTATTGCCTTTCTAATGGTTAAAAAGAAACAAATTTATGTACTACAGACAGTATCAGGGAGCGATGCACTATGCCACAACTAAAGGTTATGAAACTTTCTCACAACTAAAGGTGCTTAACATATTTGTTTTTATTGCTTTTTAAGTGGACCACTGATTAAAATTTTAAATTGCACTGCAGGCTGGTAAGATGCAAACAACTGAGTGAGAAAATAATTCTGGAATTGGAAAATTATTATGCAATGTACAAGGTCAAGTCAGTCAAATGCCAACCAATGGGATTCAGCTGCAGACTACAGACGCATGTGCTAAAGTGTCTGTCACTGCACAGCCCACTGGTCTTAAATATAGTACAAATTTCATTAATGCAGGAAAAAATTTTCCAACATTCCATATAGTTTCTTTATAAACTATTTCAAAGCATCATTAAATCATATGGGGATAGATTATAGTCCCCACTGAATGCTAAAGATGTCTTCAATTTCTACAAGGAGAATATAGTACAACACTGATGATTCTTCTAGGCTCAGAGATAAATTCAGACTTTAATATATTTTGCAAAGACTCTTTTGAAGATACCGAAGGCATTCCAGTGGACATCTTCCCTACCTCCAAACACCTGCAAAGTAACATGCGTTACCATTTAAAGTGTCCTAAGAGACTAAGTCTAAATTAGATTTTTATATTAATTGAGCCCATCTGGGAAGAATCTTATTTTGGGAAAATTGTTACACAGTAATATGTTTCTTCCTGACTCAGCAGAGGAAGTTCCCAGAGTAACCACAGGAGGAGGGCTACAATGTAATGCTATACTTCATGTTCGCACATTTTCTGGGTGCAAGAACAGCACCTGCTCTGAACTGTTGAGCTTCTGCAGGCTCCTTTATTTTTAAAGCTACAGTCCACACTTTCATTTGAGAGGCTCCGGGGAGGTCATTTGGAAGCACCATGGAAATAAAGGAAAATCCAACTTAAAGTTTTTTTTTAGTACTTGAGAGTGACTGCGAGCGAGGAAACATTTTTACAGATTTAAGTGTTGAGAAGCAAAACTCTCAAAATAAACCACGGTAAACTATGAGCCCCAAATTGCCAGGACTGTTCACACACCACTATGTGTGTTCACACACTACTAAGTGTTCACACCACTAAACATTTCATTTGAAATTATATCAGTACAGCTAGGTTAGGAACATGCATCCTACCATCAATTTTCAAAAGTAGGTCAGTGGGAAACAGAATCTTAGGCAAGCCACCCTCAGTCTGGGTTTCTGTGTGTGTGTGTGTGTGTGTGTGTGTGTGTGTGTGTTTTGTTTTCTTCTGTAACGTCAACCAAACACGATCGTTATTACAGCTTTAAAATAACAGGAATATCTTGGTGTTTGTGAAGGAGTCTGAGCACTTCGGAGCCAAGCGAGGTTCTGAAGCACAGTGACAGGAAAACTTCTGGGAGCTGTTTCCTGTACCTACAACGCCCCTTTGTCCACTCATAGATTGAAATACAGAAACACAGAACCCTAGATGTTTTCCTACGTGTATTGTAAAATCAGCTGTCCCGAGGAGTGAAACTGAGGAAAGGAGAAATAAACATGGTGTGGAAGTTTATTTTTAGTTAGTTTAGTTAGTTTAGTTTAGTTTAGTTTCAGTTATGTATAAAATAATTGTTTTGTGGACTGCTGGGTGAGGGGTTTCCGTAAGTCTTGGCATTCTGTATTGTCTGCAGGTGTTGGATTTGTGTGGGGGATGTTTGATTGCTCATGATCTGCACATGCTATCAGTAGAACACCTGAGGAGTTCTGTATCAATAAAAACCCCTGAGATGAGGCACTTGGGGTTGCATTATCCAGTATGGCATTTGCCTTGATAGTGGTTCCCTCTGCTGAGATCTGGCAGGGATTGTACCTATGAATATGCCTCATTGTTGTCCTTGGTGAGCCACCACAGATGATGTACTACTACATAAACAGATTTTTTTCCCTCAGATGTCAATAGATGTTACCACATTTTAGAGCCTCGTTAGTTTGGAGGTCATTTGAGGGGAACGGAAAAAGGGGCAAAAGGTATCATGGTTGGTAAAATTAAGAAAAGAATCCAGCATTATTATAGCCACAACATTGCTACAATATATCCAGAATATAAATAACCTGGGTGGCTTCAAAATTCTGTCTGATGTCTACCAACTGATCGCTTCCATGCTATCTTCAAACCAACAGTACACAGACTTGAACATTAAGGAAGCCAAGGAGCTAAAGTTACACAGGCCAAACTCCATCACCATTTCCAACAGAAGTCACTATTTTGACATTACAAAAATGACCACAGTGGGAACACAAAGTGAGATGCTCATCTGTGAAATCTCTGTCCAGAACTCTGAATTGGAAACTCCAGCTAGAGTAGTTAAGCAGGGCTCCAAGTGATTTCTGGTGGTTGACTCTAAACGTCAGCTGTGGATTTGATCATGTTAATCTGACACTTGTTCTCTTACTTGGAAGCTTCACCAAATATGAATGTTCTATTCTGCCGGGGACAGAAATATGGCTGTTTCTTCTTTAATCTTTACAGATATATTCTTAACAAACTCACTTGTTTGCAGCAGAAATTACAGCTACCATAGCTCATTCTTTGAAAAGAACATGTTGTCATAGCTAAAAGTATCTATAGAGAGCAAAACTCAGCAGTGGGAGATAGTGTCCTTTGTGTAGGAGATCAGAGGAACAAATGACCTTGCACATGCCTCTCCCAGCTAGCCTTCACCAGGGCCACTATCATTTTGGCTAATATTACTTTTGTTTGTTTGTTTTTTTGAGACAGGGTTTCTCTGGCTGTCCTGGAACTCACTCTGTAGACCGGGCTGGTCTCGAACTCACCAAGATCCACCTGCCTCTGCCTCCCGAATGCCAGGATTAAAGGCGTGCACCTCCACCACCTGGTTTGTCTAATATTCTTAACTTGTTTCTTTCTAAAGTCTATGTCTGTGGGGGTGTGTCTTGGAAAAGCAGTTACACACTTGGAGGCCTTATATGGTACACGGATCATACCATAGTCAAATTCACCATGTGATGAGCCCTCGGAAAAATCAGTGCTTGGTAAAGTAAACATGTGAACGTAGACTGATGAACTACACCATGTCCCTTCCTGCTTGAATTACCCGTACTTAACACATGTTTTTAGATCCATCACAAACTGTGTACTTTGAGGGGAGAAAAATACAAAGGATTTGATTCTTGCCGTTACTTATGAAAGTGCCAGTTAAGAAAACATCAGATTTAAAAACAACAACAAAATATGTATTGGTGACTTGTGACAAGGACTCAAAAACATCACCTTTGATTCTTCACAGTTTTGTCAATATAAAGGACAGAAGTGACTATGTCAACTGAAATACCACTATAATGATCATTTTGTTTCTCGGAAGAAAAACAACGACAACAAAACCCTGTTCAATGTTATATTTCTGATGGCAGGTCTATTTTCCTCAAAATGATCTGTTTTCAGACATGAGAAGACACAAACCTCGGGAAAGACAATAATAAAAGCATGAGATCATTTGCAGTAATGTGAGGAACGTGGCTCATTCCCGCCTCTTCCTATGAGTCATCACCCCAATGTCAGTAAATGTATTTTAAACCAGATATTGCTCTATGGAGGCACAGCAGATGCAACAATCACCATTCACCAGCAATGTACATGTTAACACAGCTGCTGCTTATAATTAATAATGCTAAATTTCCCCTACACGGTGCCGGAGCAAGGAGGCACTAAAATACATTTAAGTTAATGGGCTTTTTAAACTATCCAAACTACGGCGTGAACACACAGGGAAACGCTTTTGTTTTTAAATTCTTGCAATTTGTTAAATTGCTTATGCCCGTATTGCATTTATGACTAGTTCCCTTTGTTTTTTCGGGAGTACGGGATCGCTAGCTTGTATCTCATTGGCAACATGTACATCTCAAACCATCACGTCTAGAGAAGACTGCAGGTAAACAATTCTGTCACAGTGAGAGATGGAGACAGAGATGAGTCCAGTAAGAATCTCTTACAGCATCTTCAAGAAGAAAAAAAAAAAAATGTTACAGGAGCCGACGGTGCTTTCTTTGCGTCTTGGGATCCGACTCTATGGGTATCTAGTTCTATATGGCACTGCAGACAGTTTTGGGCTCGTGTGTTACAGGAAATGCTTTGCTGTGAAATAGTAATTTCTTTTGAAATTTAAGGTGGGAAGAAGTAGGCTGTATTCTGACCTAACATTTTATGAGCTGCAGAAGCCAGTATTTTTCTTTGGGAGGCACATCTCTGAAATTATACTGTCAGTCAGTAGGAAAAATGGCTTAGCAGTCAAAGAGCATAAAGCCTGATTTATACATGACTTTTAAGAATGCTCCTTTGTATAAAGTAATGTACGTTTACTGATTCTTGGAGTATTGTGATTTATAATATAGTGAAGAGTTTATTTTATATATATTTACAATATATATGTGCACGCACACACGCATGCTCATAAATAAGTCTGCGAAAAAGAAACTGTGCCTAATGATACTGGTAACCCAAAGCTTGACTTCTTGAAAGGGTGTTTTCTGTCTGTCATGGTACCCTTATTATCTGAGCTGAATTGCTTCTTCCTTCACAATGTCTTTACCTATTCATCTAGACCTTAGCAAAGGTGATAATCATATGATTCTTAGCTGGGCTTGATATGAGAAGAAATGAAAAAGTCACAACTGCAAAAACACCAAGTGACACAAATATTTCATTTTAGTCAATTGATTTATCAGCCCACTAATTATTTTATAAATATGAAACATGAATCTTAAAAGTCAAAATGAAGTAAGGGCATGCTATACTAACAGTTCAATCTTTCAAGACTTCCATAATGAAAAGTAACTTCTGAGCAGCTTGTCATGGGTCACTGGATGACAGGTATAAAACACCAACTTGAATGAATGTCTTCAAACTGCTAAATTTTCAAAGTCAGTTATTAGCAAGATATTAGTTTGGGTGGCACGTTGTGTTTACATTAGAAGTCAGCATGTCTAAGAGACCAGCCTTAGCCTAGAAGATAAATGCAGGGATGACGAGTTCCAGCTACATAGATCCTAGAGGCGGGGAGAGTTAGCCAGGTCTTAGTGTGATTTGACTGCAGCTTGAACTCAAGTATCCCTGTTAACTTAATGGAGATCCTGGAAATACACGTGATCTTACGCATGCTCTCTTTGCAAAGCCATGGCGGTGTATTTAGGCAACCATGAGTGACATACGTGTGCCAGAATATCCTCTGTCAGCCATGTTGCTCCCTACAACCTTTCTTCAAATAGATATGATTTGAAGAAAAACATACAGGCTATTTTCAACATCATAGGAAGTTATGAATGATTTCCAAAGAATAATTATGTGACAAGCATCTGTGTCTTTAGGGTGATAACTCACCATGGGAAACTGGGTGTAAGATCAGTACATTAAAGCTGTTGTTATTTTCAGAATGAAAAGCTACCTTTTGTTTGATTTTTTTGGGGAAACGAGTCCTCTGGAATAGTTTTAAATTGTGTCTAGTGAGGAGCCCTGCTGTTATAAATTAAAAATCAGAGCATACAACACGTAGTATATACTTCAAAAGACTCTGAATGTTTTGTGTCCCTTATCCTCACTCCCAGTTCTGAGATTAATGCAGAGCTCCAGAAAATAAGGCATTCTTTATTAAAAATAAGCAGTTAATACATGAAGACTAATATGTTGAGATGCAATAACATTTAAACAAGAATAATTAAAAATGTGTATTTGATATCTTTAATACGCCACGCCATGCTCTAGATGCTGGAGAGCAGATAAAAAGTTCTATTAGTGCAGGGTTCGCAGCCCATATGGAGTAGATGAGAGGAAATAAGGGTGTACAGTTAAGCACGCTGGGATAGAATATGTCAGGTAGAATAGTTGTGATGTGAAATATGAAGCGTGAAGAGCAGATGGAAGTGTAGGTGGAAAGGGTAACACTTGAGATACCACGAGCAGACAGGTCCATCTGTAAAGGATCTGGAGTAGCAGAGAGTTGGGAGAAGCTCTGAGAGAAGGGGGACTTAGACAATGGACTAGAGGGGATGAACCAGTAGTGATGAAACCCAGATGGATTGGAGAGCCATGGAGACGCATATGTGTAGCAGTACGCTACAACCTTTTACCCTCCATTTAGGGAAGGAGAAAGGAAAGATAGAAATCTTTACCGCCTTAATACAAAAAGAGAGAAAGGTAGAAATCTTCACAGCCTCTTTTTAGGCTGTCCTAAGCTTGAAGAGGACTAGCTGACAGACTAGCCTCTCTGCTCATGATGTATAAACTCAATCTCTCCAACCTTTGCTCTTTTAAACAATTAACACACAGCAGTAACCCAACCAACAAACCACCAACCAACACTCATACTGACTCTCGGGGCTTCAGACCTTTTATGCCCTAAGCCAAAAGTTCCCAAAAACCCACTCAGCATGCAATCCCAAAGACAAGCTACAGCTGCCAGAACGACTGCACCTAACCAAATTATAGCCACCTGCATCAAGCATTCCAATTCCAACTCATAAACAACTACACCACAGCTGGGGCGGGAATATGAACCTCTAGTGATTAGTCAGTTAAACCAAAAAGCTTTTCTTAACATAAAGATTCCAAGTGCTCCTCCATAGGTAGATAAACAATCAAACAATCCTATACCATTTTGCATTTTTAAAGAAACCAAAATAACTGAAACTTCTTCCAAGTGTTCCTCTACACACGTCACTGAAGCTAGGAAGGGTTGTCTGCTAGGAAATTGTATCCGAGCAGTAGCCAGGCAGCTACATTTCCGTCTGTATAGTGCATTCCCTCTTAACGTTTCAGCAGTAAGATCCCATGTTTCTATATAATCACACATAGAAAAACAAATCGGTCATGGAGGCATAAGAAGGAAGCCCATACTACAAGCCAGGTCGCAGGCAGACTGCACAACGGGAGAACACTTTTTTGAAAGCATCAGTCTGAGGCTGGGGATCAATGTGCTTTTGTCATTACTTATGTAAAACAGAAAACTGAGAAACGCAGAAGACAAAATCTCCAAAAAGGTTAAAGCAGGAAGACTGCTGAAAACTTAACAACCGTCAACAGATGGTTCGGATGCCCTTGAAGGGTCATTCGACACTTTGAATCTTTGATTTCTGAAAGAAAATTAGTCTCTTATTTGATTACCAAAAAAAAAAAAAAAGCAAGTACTTTTCTCTGGCTTACAGGAGGAAGGCTGGTAGTTTGTCCGCTCTCAAAACCCAGAGCGGAATGCCTTTCACGCTTCAATAGCTCAATAGTTTCATTTACCCTTTTTTTTGGTTCTAAATGATATATTTTAGGAAAGTTGGCCATTCACAATGACGTGGATTCTGCCAAGTTGTATGACTTGATGAGAACACTAGAAAGCTGGCAATTAATTAAATTCTGAGTTTGTTTTGCTATTGTTAACATTTTAACAATATATAACAAACAACTAAAATTGGCAACAATGTTCAAATTCAGTATCAAATAGTGTAGTGGTTCCAGCCAAATCTGTTTTAAAGGCAGAGATAACAGAATAGACTTGCTTTGAAAATGCAGGGCTTTCAGTAATGCGACCTGCTGGTAAAAACATTGGGCCCACTGTGCACAGCAATATAAGTTCTGTGATGTTGTTTCTATTTAGTACACGAAATTACTAATTCAAAACACTGTTCAAATATTGTAAATAGTTCAGTTAAGCACATTAAGTACTTTAAAATACATTAATGTATAAGCTAATATTTTATGTTTGCTTCACTAAGTGATGGCGTATCTGAGCCTTACCGTGGCTTTTTTATTGTGACATAACTCCACTGGGAGATTTGAATTTATTCCTGGTTTTATGACTACTTTAAAATAGATAGAAATGTTCGTTATTGTATAGATAGGCACTGATACTATTTTGAACCCTGGTTCTGGTCCCTAATAAATACTGAACTTTGGTAAGATTCATTGTTAGAACTGAAGGAAAATGTGTTTGATACTCTAAGCATTTATAAAGCCCAACAGTGACATCAGCCTCACTACACAAAGAACACGAACGTGGTTAAATGTGTTTACTTCTAGCGCTGATGGAGCTTTCTCAAAGTCAGGAAAGACTTCTGCTGGTTCTGGCATGTCAATCTTCCAAATGTGTACAAGATATGTGCTTGCTTGTTTAGGTGCTGGGGTGCTTCACACAAGGTCAGTCATATCCCCAGCCCATATAACCTATAGTCTGAAGCATTTCTCCTTTTCAGAAACTATTTTTGTCACAGTTTACATGTCAAAACAAAATTTTTCAAAAATTGTTTGCTTAGTTCATTGAACTTATTAATTCACAATCTTAAACAGATTTAAATATTGTGCTTACAACGCAGATGAAAGAAGGTATATCAATTCTTTTATTTACAGAGACTTAAGTTGGTTACATTTACTGTCAAAAAATGTCCCAGGTAGTATTGTTTGCCAAATAAAACTAGACTGGGGAGGACTAAGCTACGTTTGAGTAGACATATTAGAAGAGGCAAACAAGGGAGGCATTAATTTGCCCCAATTCTCCATGATGGAAAATGACTTAAAATAAATGTTACTTCTAGATGGTTGGAATCGTCTTATCCTAATCAATTAACTGAATTATTCACGCTACGTTTTCACACCTGTACTTCTCACTTTCTGTCCAGCTGTCACAGGTGCAGGACAACAATGCTTCTTCTAAATGCAGTTGAGCTTTTCTAGAAGGATCAAATCATAGTGACTTTTAAAATTATTAGACTACAGGTAAATGGGTCCCTTGAACTAACCATCAAAACCAGACTCGATTCTTCAACCTTATGTACTTTACAGAGGTGCTTTGGAAAGCCCAGCCAATCAGAAAAAATAAAATTAAATAAATTAGTCACCATGACCAGGAGACCTGCATGGCTCTTTGTGACTAGATCTTCAATGAGAAGCATTCTCAAGATGGCTACTCACAGACATTTCATCATGAAGAGGCCTTGTTTCCGTTTTGCCTCAAGAAATGAGTTTAGTTGATCTGAATCTAATACACAGAACAAGTGGTCAGGGGGCTAACTGAAAATTGATAATTTTTCAGATTAAAAAAATAATATTAAATTCATCTGGAAAGTCCACCCACACCATCTATGTCCAGCAACATTCTTTAACAGGAACTAAGTTGTTGATATGCTGACACAGTCGTAAGGGTCATAATGACTGTGACTTTCACAGCAAGAAATTCAATACCTGGTAGTTCTGCACCATTGAGAGAGGGAAATTTAGCCTTTTAAAAAGCCAATCATTAATTAAAGTAGAAGAAGAATGTAGAAGAGGCGTGGAGACATGAGAGGAGGGAGAAGGGGGAGCAGAGAAAGAGGAAGGGAGAGGGGAGGGAACAAGGGAGGGGAGGGGAAGGAAGGGGGAGGGGAGGCAAGAAGGCAAGAAGAGGGGAGGAGGAGAGAGAAGAGGGGAAGGGAAGGGGGAGGGAAGGGGAGGGGATGAGAGGAGAGGTAATTAATCCTTCTGACCCTGAGTCAAGCTATAATGTCTAAAAGCGAGAACAAAAGAAAAAAATCAAAATGTGCATCTTAAATTTATTTAACCATATGAATTAACCCAGGAGCTGTGACTATATTAGGTCTTCCAATTTTGTGGAATGCCTGGCACACACTACTGTTCTTTTTTTCTTTTCTTTTTTCTTTTTTTTGTTCTTAATGAAAATTCTCAGCGTGTGATTGGCTGTGTTGCATTCAACAAGAGTAATGGGATTTTTCTCTGCTGATGATTTTTAGGGTTATTCTTCATGAAAACAGGACAAGGTTTTCGTTATTAGTTTTCAAGTTAAAAACCATTTCTTCCCACTTTCTTTTAATCCAGCAACATTGAGGTTTGATGATTTAGGCTTAAGCACTAGTGTTAAGAGGAGAAGGAAGACACCCCAGAGCATGGATGTGGGTGGCTCAGAGAATCATAGCATGACATACCCAGCTCTGCACACACTGTGCAAGGGGGCGTTGCCAACGCTCAGTAAATCAATGAAAGGATTTTTACGTTCCGATGTGAACTAGAAAGGGAGTCATTTGCGTCTTTAACATCCATTCACTGGAGTTAGGATTCCGACAGAAATAACACAGAGCTATGGTGTTATATTAATGTCACAGATTTCTAAGATGAAGCTTCCTTGTAAAATGGGTGAAGGTCACCACTTAAACTGAGGTCCCTAGATTTCAGATTGTTGAAGGTGGGTGCCATTATCTCCACAGAACTAGAGCCTTAAATGCATCACAAAAAAGGTTAGGAGCAAGTTCTCAGCATCATCAGCTTCTCCAGGTGTCTGCGTGGACTTGTTGGACACTTCTCTTCGTGCACCAAGGCTTGTGCCCTGGGGCTCTGTATAGCTCACACTGTAGGAGGCTTTGCTTAAGTTCACACAGCTTCTTAAAGTGGCAGAATCGACCTGCGGTTTACAGTGTACATTTGATGCTACCCATTAGTAAGTTTTCTCTAAAATCAACCTTAAGATAGGACTGGGTAAATCAAACGCTGTGTGCTAAGACTAATGAATGGCTAACAGGCAAATCTACAACCAGACCATCGTTTTTTACGTTAAGAGTATAATCAATATTTGTAATCAGTTTCCCTTTCCCCTCGCTCTGTGATTTCTCAACTCTTTTTGATAAGGATCCAGCTCCGGGTCGGTCAACACTGAGGTGATAATACAGTTCCCTACTGGCTCACCACAGTGTTTTCAATCATCTGGAAACTGCCTGTGTGGGCTTCCACATTGACGATATTTCCGATTCCGTTGGAAAGACTGCTCAGGTAGATCCCTGGCAGATGACTCATCGCAGCCTCTCCTCAGGTGCCTCCAGACTCAGGAACAAACACAGGGTTCTGGGCTCCAGTTTATGTGTGGCAGATTACAGATTGTATGGAAACACTATTTCCATCCAAACAATACAGCTCACCCTCAATTCTCCCTTTCTCTCTGCGGGAATCGAGTGAAGTAATTCTCAGCCGCCAGCTAGTCCTTCTTAAAACAGCTGTTATGTATTCCTTTGGAACCGAGGAACGCGCTAACAGTTTACTTGGGATCTTGAATATCATAAATGTGTTTCGTTTCGTAACTTTCAGTGAAATCTGTAACCGCAAAATGAGCTGGAAAGGGATGACTTGATGCATTTAGACAAGTTACAGCGCCCGGGTTGAGTTTAACAGGACGGTAAAGGAAGTTGACTACATGTGCGCAGGCCTGGGATCAATTCCTGACATTAATCTGCTTTAAAAGGTAACGAAGCACGTTTACGATTTGTTCAGATGGAAAATAACCAACAGAAAAATATTCGAAAACGGAACTAGCTTTTAAAGCAAACAACCATCAAAGAGGAACAATTGGTAAAAGCCATTATTTTTTAAATCTAACTTTTAAAAGATGTATCTATAATTAAATTTCTATCCAGTTTAGAATGAACTACTTCAGTTTCCGTTTTAACTGTGACAACATACAGTTATGAGAATATTTTTTTTTGCTGGCATTTAGAATATTTTGTGCTTCTCTCTTAGTGTACCATATTGTTTCATAGACATGACTTAATAATAGATGTTATAATTACTTTCAAAAATGGACTGTGAATTATAAGTTTATTTTGGGTCTTATATTTGTTAGAGTATGTCAAAATTAGAGTAATTTTGAGAAATTTACCAGGCCTCTCTCCAAATGACTCAGTAAATGGGCTTCTCTGTGAAAAGAAACTGAAGAGAGAAATACACTAAAAGTCAACCTCAATCTCTCTCAATCTCTCTCTCTCTGTTTCTTTCTCTCTCTCCCCCTCTCTCTCCTCTTCTCTCTCTCTCCATCTCCCCCTCCTTCCCCTTTCTCTCTCTTTCTCTCACACATACATTACAGTTAATTTTTCACCTGTGACAATTTTATCACCCAATGTTTGGAGACATCAGTCTGTCAAAATCAGCTCCCGTAAAGGCTCCTGGTATCCAGGAGTTGTAAATCATGAACCCATTAAAAATCCTTATAATAAAACAAGCTCCTTCCCAAAAATAAGGAATCACCTAGCCCCATACAGGTCAACACTACTGAGACTAAGGTGTCCTGGTAAAGACTAAAATATTTGGGCACTAAAACTTCATGGACATAAATTTTTACATGAGCCCGTGAATTAATTCTTCAGTTGAATTCTTGGAGATCAAATTCTAGACTTCGTTCTTAGTATCAAATAACCCAGATCGTTTGGTACTGGAGACATGGGAAGCCCTGACCGCTATCTCCAAAAATCATTTTCTTATCTTGTATGTGTGCTAATGGTTCGCACACGGAGAGAACCAGGATTCGTTTCCCAGAGTTGTCAGCATTCCCTAGATCTCAGTGCTTCCTGAAGCAGAATGGACCATGAAGCCAGCCTGAAGTTCAGTCTTCTCTCTCCAAAGAAATACACACAGACATTACGGAAGGCATGAACCCTGAGTTTCTTTTCTGTAATCCTCGTAGGTGAAATGTAGCTACAGACTCTGTCTGTCTGCCTGAGCACTCCAGGGACAGACTGCCCCATGATTCTTCTGTCATTGAGTTGCTCTATGGTGGATTGATGTGGGAGGACCCAGTCTAAGGTTAGAGAGCACCATTCCATGGGCTAGGCCTGGACAGAATAATAAGGAGAAATTGAGTGAATCCTCTTCCCTTCCTTCTCTCCTTCCTTCCTCCGTTTTTACTCTCTTCTTCCCTCCCTCTTTTTCTCTCCCTTTCTCCCTGATCCTGTCTTCTCTTAGCTCCTCCATCTTCCATACTGTAGATATGTGACAAGATGCCTAATACTCCTAACACTGAGTCTTTCCTGCTGTGACGGACTGTACACCTTAGGACTGTAAGCCCAAATAAAACATTCCTCCCTTAAATGCTTCTTGTCGGGCATTTGATCATGGAAGGGAAAAAGAAAGAAAGAAAAATAATAATAATAATACATAACTGATATAGTTAATCGTTTTTGTTGTTGCTGAGCTTTATCTGGTGAACTGAGCTATGCAGCATCTGAGACATAGCTCAACGAGTCACAAAGGTTCTTATTAAACCATCTCTAATTATTTGAATAAGAGGCCTAGAAATGTTAATAGGGTCAGAAATTCTCAGGAGCTGTCACCCCAGATTGGCCATTCCACTAATGTGGAGAGTGAGTCCTTGATGGATCACCCATTAATGATCTAAGATCATATTTAAAATTAATGCACATATTTTACTTTAATAGTCTAAAAACATAATTGTCTTTAATTTTTTCATGAAATATTATTGAATATTTAAACCATTTTATTAAGCAATCACGAAGCAACTATATTAAGTGACAGATACAATTTTTTTCCTCCAGAAATTTAAGCATTACTAGTGTAAGTCAGGATTTATTTATATTTTCTCTAAAAGTAAGAAATCCTTACTATTCAGAGAGGTTCAAGTTATGCAAGTGATGAATTGGAATTATAGAAATTTAACATCTACTGTAATTACCACACACACTAATTGCAGTGCAAACATAATGAGTATAGAGATCATTAAGCCAATCACATGCTTATGGTATAATGGAAATCTTAAAGTTTTACAGAAGAAATTATGTAAATTCAAGGAGCTAATATCTTTAATTTGTTCCATTGATTTAAATTGCTCCTGAAGAATTCAGTGTGACCAACACTGCTTCTCACCAGCTCATAGTTTCTGTCAATGATAAAAGAGAAGGTTCTGTTAGATCCTAACCCTGTAGCATAAAGGAAATCCTGTGTCTTCTATGTCACTGGCAGAACCTAACCAACTTCAGAAATATAGGTTTTACAAAATTATTTAAGTAGTATACTAGAAAATCAACATTAAATCTTTTTATAAGTGAACTGAGTTTTATTATTTTGAGATGATTGGAGTTTATCTGATTTTTACCACCATGTTAAAAAATGGACCTCATCATATGAATGAGAAAAAAATCTAAAGCCAAATGGAAAATGCTGTAAAATGTGTCAATATTAAGATTCTAATTTTCACTTTTTTTTAAAGAAATGAACTAAATTTCCTGAACTTCAGTTTCCTTACATGTCCAACAGTTATAACTACATACATGGAGGAATATACGCACAGAAATGTTTGCTACTTATTGTTAAGAACTTGTTGAAAATCAGAGTTGGCTCTATATAAAACTGGCAACATACTCACCCATACATAGGCAATTCTTGTATTATCTTGTTGGTTTTATATTATTGTATAATTTTAGGCACTTGGAGGTAATATTTTAACTTATAAGTACTTTTGTAATTCCCAGAAAATTTGACAATAGTAATTTCTTAAATAAATCCTTGCAAAGTGTTTAGATAAGTTTCATACAGTGTGTTATATAATTAAAATTTACCCATGTTATTTAAATTTTATGAACAAATATCTCTGAACTACAGCCGGATGGCCATTTTCTGCCTCTCAGTACCCAGTAGGCAGTGAAAATGGCTGTTTGTAAATGACTGTTTTGTTCAACACTCTCTTGAACTCTTAAAAGTCATGTGTTCATCTATCTCTTCCTTCACCAAATCAGACGCCTATATTCAACTTTTCACTTTATACCAAACTCCTGATACCACACTTTTCTTCTTATGGATAAATTGTTTTATCGAAAAATTTTGAATTTCAACTACTGTTCTGTCAGTGGCTACTAACGAGTCTTAACTGTCTATTTAGTTACGTGGAGTCTTTTACATAGAAGATATTGCTCTATGTCTGTCTAAAAGGAAAATACTATTTATAATCACCATTCCATACCTGAATTTAGCTTAATGTATACAGTAGTCAGCCTCACACTACAGTCACCATCATTACATCATCCTTATCCCCATCATCACCACTATCATATAATCATCCTCATCTTAATCGCCATCATCACTGCCATCAGCATCATCCCTATTGTCACCATTGTCCCATGATCATCATCTTCACTGTCATCATCATTACTATTGACCACATAATATCTAACACCACTATCACCATCATCCTCTATATCATCAGCACCATCTCCCTCTACCATCCCTAAGGCCATTACAATCATTACCATTAACCACATCACCACATCATTGTCATCACTATCAACTTCAATCACCATCATCATCATCATCACCACCATCATCACCACCATCATCACCACCATCACCACCACCATCATCACCACCACCACCATAATCATCATCCATCCTCACCATCATCACCATCAAATCACCGTCATTGCCATGGTAATCACCAACATTATTATTGCCACCACCATGGCTATCCTCATCCAAATAAATATTCAAAGTTTTCCCATGTTCTAAATTTTATGCTAAAATAATTGCTTCATTCAGTCTGTATAGCAATTCAGGAGAAGTTGTTATCATAACCTCCTCTGATAGATATGGATTATCTGCTAGTAACTGTTGTTTCTAATCATAACTATGGAGACTGTAACTTATCCTTGGCTCAGATGGTATTGGAACTCTCATTTAACTGTTGTAAACTCAAACTTAATTTCAGACTTTGATAAAAGCAATCTTAACCACCTAGCCTTCTTCCCTGGCACTACTGAAGACCTCCAGTCCCAAGCCCTCCCCTATGTTCATCTCTAACTTATTTCCTCCAAACTAGAAGCTTCTGTCACTCCCTTAGGAGTAAGCAACTCAAAAATGCCAAGATGGGTTTCTGAGGCCTCACCTAACAGAACAAATACAGAGATGCAAATAGTATTCCACACTGAATTTTACTGAAACTCAGTAGATTCCAAACCACTTTCCAACTTCTTGATTCTTTTTCTGAAAAAAAAAAATTCACTTCATTTGTAAAGTTGAAAATGATAATTGCAGAAATGCCCAAAAAACTTTAATCATTAGTAGACTCAGTCCTTTGAAAATCTAAAGCAGGATTAAATATCAGTAGTACTAATCTTCTTAAGAAGAAAAAGTAGCAAAATTTCCCCCTATGTCTGTAACTAACTACATTACCCTTTCATTTAGGGAGCCAAGTTGCAATATCACAAAAATGTGTTTCCAGTTGATTAAACATATGGTTGGCTTCATTTATAAACAACCATCACTAATGTCACCTGCTATGGCAAATGCACTGCTGCTCTTCTGGGATGATGTACTTTTTTAAAAAATTTTTCATCTCAATAGTTGTGTGCTTTCCTTGTAGTTTATGGTATTTCAGCAAACATATACCTATTCATGCTTTTACATTCTTATTGAATGCGGGGTGTTAAAGTGACGTAGGCTGCGAATACTGGCATCAGTTTTGACAAAAGAAAATTTGAATTAAAACTACAGAATTCTGTTTTGATGGAAGCAGAGGACAATCTTAGCAGAGTTCAAGTTTTGGCAGTTTATAAACTAAAACTTATTTATGAAGCTTCTCAGTATTGTCTTAAAAAATCAGAAGTGTAATTTTTGGTTGTAATGTTAAGGGGGAGTAAAAATACTAATATGAAAGATATTTTATAAATTATACACTTATTTTGAAGAGAATAATACATTGAAGATAAATATTTTATAATCACAGTTTTCAATATAATGTATTCCTGTAGTAATGATGTTTATATAGATTGTCAAGCAAATTCTTCTGCTATGATACCATATTCTACTTAAAAATCAAACTACTGATCTCAGGATGTTCTGAGGAGCAGACAGTGGCTTTGAGATGTCCTTCCTTGCTCCTAAAAGCTGTAACTTTGTGCCCTACTTCCCTCTGTTGTCAGTGCCCATGGTATTCTGTGAATCTGATCCTTCAGAAATGATTCATATATTATGACATCAACATCTCATAGAATGATGGAAAAGATTTTTATCACACTGCAAAAATATGCTTTGACAATAAAGGTTGTTCTAATGCAATCACTTAATAAACATTCACTTTAAAATGCAGCTTATTGAATTTGAAGACTTTTATCTTGTTCTCTGTTTTCAAGAGCATATTGCTAAGGAGTCACCTGTCAGATCTGAAGTTCCCCAAGGCTTGGCTTGGGCTGAATGCCACAGATGTAGATGCTCAGCCTGTGTGGAATGAATCACCCTCGAAAAAGGAAAAGGGGAACAGAAAGGGGAAAGAAAAAGAAAAGGAAGGAAAGGAAACCAAAAAGGAGGGGTAGGGGTGAGGAAAGGGTCGGATCTAATGGTCCATTTCAATTCTGATGTTCACTAAAGAGCTGAGTCCGCAGCCTGTGGTCAGGAAATGAGTTGGGCTGGATCTGTGCAACTGACCTACTCCAGTGTGGAGCTTCCTGTTGCAGACACTCATTCCTACTGTAGACAGTGCTTCTTTCTACCTGCTCTGCCCTCCTCTTGGGCCTCCATAACCCTAATTGCAAAGAAAAAAAACCAAAACAAAACAAAACGTGTTTCTTGTTTTACTGCCTACTCGATATTCATGGCAAAGACCATAATGAGGTGAGTTCTTCTACAGCAGATGCTGCAGACAGCCCAGGCTCTCACTTCGCTGGGTTGGATTACAGCCCTTGAGTATTTCTACCACAGAAACACCTGCGAATTCATGGCCATCATGTATTATAGACTGTCTATCAACGTACTCAGTGGATGACAGCTAGAATACAAAAAAATTAAGATATTTTTAAAAAAATAATCCATACATAAAAGGAAGTGTGGATAATTGCAGGAATCCCATGAGATCGATTTATACTGGGTAGTATCACAACAATTTGGTCTAATTTCAGCTCAAATCTCTTTTAAAACAGGAGTCATCATGACTGCATTTATCCAGAGACCATTCAGGAAGGTCAAAGGAGAGGATGGAACAGGATTCCGTGTATCACCCAACCTCCTCTACACTTTTTTTTCCCACTTTCTCCCAAAAAAATATTTTTGTAAAAATTCCTTAAGGAAAAACAAAACGTGCTAAAAGTGACTACAGAGTTTTAGACTAAACACACTATGAAAAATTACTGGTAATAAAGGCATCAAGTAATAAAGAAAAGCCTAATGAGGGGGTGAAATTGCTTCCATTTGTACAGTAGCTAAATAGTAACGTTTAGCTTCCCGCTGAAAACGCAAGAGATAGCTCTCTTCAGTGATTCTCCTGCTTGATGTTCTATGTATACACTTGCCATTATTAAAAGTATGATAGACAAATGGTCACTCACACCTTTCAGCAGTGAATAAAGGGGTTGATAATTAAAACGAACCAATAGTATAATGAAGTAGAAGAGTTAAAAGAAATATACAGAATTGCAAATTTATCTTTCTTATTACTGAAAAGTTTCTCCTGAGGTCATGAGGGAGAAGGTTAGAGATATACAGGCACAGCAGACCGGGGACCTGAGAGCAAACATATTTTACTCTTTTAAATAAATATGTGCACTGATGGTAGCCAATTAGAGCTGGATGCTTTATCTTCATGCAATGAAAATTGTCTACATACACACATCTGATGATTATTTCCCAACTGTAAATGGTGACAAAATAAAAAAAAAAAAGTATTTGTATGTACTCAGCTAATACACTGAATGGGCTGGAAAATAGAAATAAGACTAATATTTAGTATGTAGAATCCACTGGCTATGCTATATAGTGATGTGTCTATATGCCAGGCTCACATATGTTCAAATGAGAATACACGTCATAGACTGAGCTCTCCCCATGTGAATAGAGGGACTCTGATTTGCAAGGTCTTGTTAAAAGTGACAGCTGCAGCTGTGGCCATAGACAGCATTTACAGAAATACTCGGAGGGTGTCAGGTAGGAAAATGAATTCTCCTGCAGGCTAGAAATACTCATGGGGGAAAAACAAAGTGTAAAAACAAAAATAATAAAGTGGTTTTTATAACTTCGTCGTGCACTGTCATGTTGAATTACTGCTCCAAACCCAAACCCTTTTATTTCACCCTCTCTGTGTGCCCAGGAGTCTGAACGCCTGATGATGGTCACTCCAGGCTCCTCTGCATCTTTGCATTCTCCCTTCACGAGGACTTGATAGAGGGAGAAAGCATGGCGGAAGGCACCATATTGTTCCTTCTGAGATCATCCACCCTGACCAAAAGTCACCAATGCTGCAGGCAGGTGCTACACAAGCCTTGTCCACATGTTCTGGTCATTTCTCTCTCTCTCCCCTGTAGAAAGAGGGATGTCACCATGCCTGTGTACAACTAATCCAAAACACCCACTGTATCCTATTAAATTTCCCAAAGGTGTGACTAAATCATCGTATTTCTCAGATGGCCACATTTGATCAAACCGTAAGTCTTTGATCTGGGAATTTAAACACTTTGTTCTATATATCTGATTTAGACATACTTGATCTATTGACTTGAAAGGAGATGATCATAGTCCCTTTAAATAATACCCCTTTAAACCATCTCAACCTGTTAATCATTCTATCAGCTGCTTTATCTAGTTACATTTGTAATTTTGTGTATAATTAGCATATGAAATGTAGTTGGTGTGATTTCTAAAATAAGGCGTATATGAATTTGGTCCATTTTTAAAAAGCCCCTTTTAAAGTGTATTGAAAGCTATCATTTAAATGCCTTAATGCTACCATTGGAAACACATGCTTAAGGAAAAAAATCTTGGATGTGTGCTTTGATTTAAACACAGGAACATTTATTTTGCCTGTTCCCTAGAAGACAGTAATGGAAATCAATATAACGTCCAACTTTATAATTGCTAATTATGGAAAAACTAAGAAATGAAATGTATGCTTTAAAACACTCAGTGCCTCAAACATCAATATTTAAAATATCCAGGAAGAAACACAGATCCATTTTAAAGAAATATTTCCTTCTGAAAGTGCATTTCAATGAGTTTTTGATATTTAAAGAAACTAAAGAGATGGTAATAACGTTTTTACTGAAAAAATGCAGTTTTCATTTTTCGCCATGGTAGACACTTTTCATGATTTTCTAGTGTCTGTTCTGTACCAACTCCATCATGCATGATTTATGTATCAAGAAAAAAATCAGTAAATTCAATTTTAAAAATAAAATGAAAAGTCGTGTAACAGAGGAGATAAAGATGAGCCACGCTCTCCTCTGGATCTGATGAAGAGTGGGGTTTATGGAGGGAGACACTCATTCCTCTGGCACCGGGTCTAAGAAATCAAGGGAGTGTATTGCCTAAATCTGAAAATAAGAGGCAGAGGATAGCGAACGTTTCTAAGATTAAGTCTCTGATTTGGCTTTTTTTTCTCAAGATTAGAGAAGTATTCTCTGGTCACATCTTATCAGCCATTGAGGGAGACAATTTCAAAGGATTCCTCGAAACTGGAAAGTTCTCTGGAGACGTTTCTCCAAAGTATTGAAAGCTAATATCTAAGGGTTATCAAGTAATTATCCAGAGAGTCAGCTCATAGCCTGGAACTCTCTGGGCTTCTGACTCACTAGAATGCCTCTCCATACCATTGTTACACTGTGGGGACTGGGGTGTATTTCTGCATATTTAGTATTCTTTGGAAAAAAAAAAAAACACGCATGAAGATTAGGTGGCAGCCAGGCTTGAGGCTATGATAAGCAATTTTAGGCTGTTTCAGTCCAAATCTAAAAATACCTGCAAGGAGTCCTGAATATGAAGCCATCTCTCACCCAGTCTCCTCAAGACTACTGACTTAGCTTGGACAATATAAACACTAGTGCGCATGACTAAGTCTACGTAGGGTGTTCTCTCCCTCATGGAGGGTGCAGAACTAAAATAGCAGCACTTTATAGACCAAGTAACTCTACAGATTTGCTTGTGAAGAATTTTTTTCCCACGCAGTTAAAGGGATGAATTGTGTTATGATTGGGGATTGTTTGGTGGGTCATCATTAAAATCCAGCTAATTCTTTTAATTCAAATCAAGTTCCAAAACAGGAAGGGAAAACACAGTATTACCAAGGAAAATAGCCCTGAACTATATCCACTGAGGAAAGCTGATGGAGTTGACTTATTGCAGTAGAAAGTTTGGTCACTGTGGTAGACAGCTTACATTAGCGGGCACACTGGACATTTTCAGTGTTATAAAAATGACAGTTATAAACAACTCCTCACTCAAATTTTAGGGGAATTCTAAATGACTCAGCACATACTGTTGTCTTTCAAAACAGGATTTTTAACTATGGCTCACATTTCTTAAAATATTTCATACTCAAAACCGGCCTGTAGAACCATATGAACCTTCATATCATTTTGGGGGCTCAGGGTATAATTCTCATACTTCCCATGACGCATAGAATCCCCACTGCATTGCTAATGTGACAAGAAATGTCTTTGGAAGAACTTAACTGAGCACTGTGGAGACACATGAGTGATTTCCAGTACCGGTGAGGATGGGGAGTCTATCTCAGTCCTTGCAATGCAAGTGTCATATATATCATCCACGGGTTATTGATTTGGAGTCATTAAATCTCACTGAAATTTGTTAAACAAGAAAACTCTACATATATAATTTTTCATGCTGGGGTACCTTCCAAATTCTTTGGAACTTCAGCCAAACATCAATCAAAGTCATATAATAGGGGAAAGGGGGAACAGATTTGTTCTTAAGAAGTGCTTTTCTCTCGATCTTCCACTTATTTGAGGACTGGGTTTTCAACCTAGAGCATCATGCTTGCTGAGATGCTGTGTGCCACCGAGCTAGGCATCTGTAGTGATCTTGATTTCTCAAACAGTATATACATCTAGTAATTGCCATCCTGGTTTTTTTTGCATTTTATTTATTCTATTCTATTGCAGTTTATTTATTTTATTTATTTATTCAAAATATGATGTATTTTGCTCATGTCCACTCCCCAGTCCTCCATCCAACTCAGGCTAGAGCACCGTCAGAATGCATCATCTTCCATGGCAGAAAATGGACCAGGAGTGGTGTGAATTGTCTACTGGACAGGAAATGGTCTCTGTAGTCCCGCCCTCACAGAAGCTATGATTGCCTGCACAAGATCAAGCCAGCCAACACTCCAACATAAATGGAACCTAGTTTCTTTTGAAGCTAATTCTGTGCTGAGAAGGTTTATATGACCTAAAGGCCCCTCAGAATTTAAAGCTTTACATGTTACATTGTTACATCTGCATTGATGCCTTAGTATGAAAAATGAGAGCAGCTACTCTCGAATTTAAAAGATTATAAGGCACCCGTATCCATGCCTCATCCAGACGCGTTCTGTGTTCATCCGTGGCTCTAAAGCTTAAACAACAACAATGACAAGGAGCAAGAGACATAACCAATGTTGAAATCACTACACAGATACAGCTTGAAGAGGAGTCCTAGTGATCCATAGCAGGTGGGGTGACACCAATCACAAGGGTCTGTTGTGTAGCTTAGGAAGGAAGCTCAATTGACAATTTACTCTGCTCTGTATCTCTTCAGGGTTGTATTTAAAAATCAACGTACTTCATACATTACATGACACACATTTCCTCAATCAAGATGACTATCGGTTAACGAACCAAACAATGATGCTTACATTGCCCATGAAGTAGACGGGAAACAAGTTATTTTTAAGGCCTGTCGCATAGTTGACAGGTACCTAGGGATGGGGTGATTAATACAAACACATTAAGAATTCTTCAACTTAGCTTCTGGTGGGAACTTATCACACGCTTCCACTGAGTGTTTGTGCTCAGGAAATCTGCTACTTTAACAGCCTCAGGGGTTGTTAGTTCCATCACTGTGGCGAGACAGAACAATGAAAGAACCGAACAATTCCTACAAAAAAATAATACCAGGTTCCCTTTACTTCATGCCTTGGACCTAAATCTACCCAAATATGAAAGATTCCTGATTCGATGCTAATTTTTTTTTAATTTTTTTGTTTTTTTTTTTGTTCTAGCCAAGGATGAGCCAATAACCTGATACATGTCCAAGGAATATAGGTGTGACAGTGTCAATATATTGATCTCTATCTCCTTGGCAATTAGAACAAAATGATGGGAGGTTTTTTTTTTTTTTTGTGACATTGTTTACTGCGACACTTAAGTTAAATCTCCATTGCCTATAATGATAAATACAGATTATTATGAAAGAAAATTCTAAGATTCAAAAAAATAGCGTGTCCACTTTTTGGTAGCATCGTTTATGCCCGAGCACACATGTGAAACAATAGTTTACAAAATAAATTAACATTCTACATTTTACATAATTATTATTATTCTCCATGATGTTTCCTGTATCAATGTGATCCTAATACAAACACTGTTCTGTGAGGTTAGATTTAGAAAATAAACGTTGGACACATCAAATGGTAACCAGAACTGGAGAACAGACAGACTTACGTGATTTCATAAATGATTTCACTGACACTGAAGAGCAAAGGAACTAAGAAAATGCCCTTAAATAACAAGCAAAAGAGAACATGTTTCTGCAAAAGCTGTGCATTTTATATCAGCAGTCTCTACAGACATCATCAGGAAAAGCATTCCTAATTTTAAACATTCTTCCTGAAGATGTCATGGCGGACTCTACGTGAAGGAATGCTGTGGCTCTAAACCCAGCAGGGAGACCACTGTCAGGGAGTCTCGAGAAGGGAAAAATCAGTTCAACATTTAACAAAACCAAGCTTTCAAACGTGCCTTAGCGTATGTATGGAGGCAGTTTTGTAATTGAAGGAAGCCTTCCACAGCTTTCTCTGTGATGCAGGGAAGACCTTCATGTCTAGATAATCATTCAGGAATTATAATGGTTTCTTATAGCTTTGACTAGCTGCTTTTCTTCTCTAACTTCCAAGCTTGTCTAAAGAATGGCATAAAAGTAGGAGATAATATCTCTTTTCAGAAAATGGGAAACGTAAGTTCCAATCATTTCAGCTACAGACACTTTGATTAAATACTGCAATCCAGTTCAATCTAAATGTATAAAGGGCTAAGATTTCTGTCTTGGTTATATTTGCTTAAGAGCTTAGAATATGCTGTCTAGAATCTGTTGTCACCTCTTGAGTGGTGGGATGAGACATTTATTTTGATAGTATCTGAAGAGTCACTTAGGCCCCAAAGTGAACCCTGTATGCCACCCAATGTCCTAATTGTCCACGTGCTTATTGGTGACAACAACCTGCACTAAACAGCTTGCCAGAAACCTGTCATTGCAATATCTAAATAAAACTCCATGTTGTCTCCAAACATACCAAAATCAATACAGAATTTTAGTGAAAAGGAGTGTTTTATATACCTAGGCACTTCATGCAAGTTATGAAGAAAAGGTATTCTTGAATGCTAAAATGTGCATCTGTGGACTCAAACAATGTCAGTGTTAGAATAAATATGTTGTATAATTTATATCTGACTCTACATAGGAAAAAAATGGATTGAGATGCAGGATAAATGGCTCCTAAAGACAAAGACAGCGTCATTGCAGATCACAGAGAGGCGATGGTAACAACATAAGCTTAACTGAAAACATATTGCACGCATTATTTAGAATATATGCCTCATCTTACAGTATGAGGGTTGATTGATTACTCACTTTGGGATAGTCAACTTTCAAGCAAGTATGTTCTACATTCAAGCTCACTTGAATGAATGAATGAATGAATGAATGAATGAATGAAGTCACTTTCCAACAACCTCAAATACCTATGTTTGATCTCCAGAACACATGTTGAGAAAGCAGATGACTTGTCTCCCTCAAGTTGTCCTATGACCTAGTGTGAGATAGACACACATACACATACACACACACACACACACACACACACACACACACACTCCCTAAACAAATATAATGAAAAAAGTTTTCTTTTTTAAAAGCAGTGAAAACCCTCTTTGTTTCTACCCTAGTGATTCGGAAAAGCCAAGAAATAATATGCATTAATCACATTTGGAATGTTAGTGACAAGGACTCTCATTTCTTCTATTTTGCCAACCTGTAGATGTTATACAAGCCAGTCACTTTGAATTCATATCTAAACTTCCCACTCACAAGTTCCTAGCGTTATTCTTCCCCATCTCCACTTACAAAGTCTTATTCACACAGTTCATCAAAGAAGAGGAGACATTTATTTCCATAGGAAAAATGTTAACACCAGCTTTAGTTCCCACATTACTCCAGTCCTTCCTAGATAGGAATAGTATTCAACAAAACATGCTACATGCTACACGAAGGAGAGAAATTTATAAAGTAACTTAAGTCTGTTTTGTTGTTTAAATCATAAAATCTCAAATGTGTATCATTCGGTAGTCAGGAAGTACAGCTTACTCCCTCCCTGTGATGGAATTGCCTAAAATAGTGATTCTCATTTTCTTACATCCCTCTTTAAAATAGAAGCTGGGAGACATTCTTCTTTGAGATTGTAGAGGATTCAAACACATTCATTAATTTTATAGCTGCTCTTTCAGCTTCATGGAGAATGTGTCAGTAGCAGTGAGATAGTGGACTGGAAGGGTTCCCTTCTGCTGTTTTAAATGCATTGGCAGGAAAACAGGACATAGAAATGCCTTTGCAAGATGGCTTCATCTCCATAGTTCTTCTCTAACAAAAGTGACCTATAGTAAAATAACTCAAAATATCCTTTCCTCTAAAGGAAATTTCCTCATAAAAACTCAATGCATTTTTAAGTACAGCATTACAAGGATTCAAATCTGAATAACCTTGAAATAATAATATTTTCATAACTGATGCTAAAAAGTTTGAAAATGTACATGGTTTCCAAGCAACTTGGTAGTCGGTGCACAAGCAACCTCAACACTTAGGTGACTACGCAAACCAAAGTGTTTGATTTCTTTCTAAGAGCTACCTTGTGGGTGATTATATTGATTTTTCTCTAAGTTGACTTAACAAGTAGTACAGTAATCATTCTTTTACATTATTGTGGATCTAAGGTCATCAAGGTAGGAAGATAACATTATTCACTCTAATATCAAATGATTGAGATGTGCATGCTGTCCTACAGAAATAATGGCAAATTACGTTTTTCAAAGGACCATGAAATGACTTTCCATTTAGCATAAGCCCTCAAGGCTAATTTGGAATGGAATTTTTAACATTAGATATTTAGCCATTCGACAAGTGGTCAGTAGATAATTGGTTATTTGAAGCGTTTATTGACATCAGAGACTTTTCCGTATTTTAATATAATCAACTCAGCTATAATCAAAGGTAAAACAAAGCTGAAAAAAATGGTGTGGATATGCAAATGACTGTATAATAGGAGCGTTTTATGTAAATATTTAAAGGCAAGGACAAGAACAGGAAAGGTTGGTTGGTTTCACACAAGCATTTAAAATATAAGTGAACATTTGTTCTATCGAAAGTTGAAATGAAGAAACCAAATCATGAACAATGGGAATAAAGAATAAAGACCGATTTCTTTTCAGAAACTCAGACACATAAATGAAAACCTATTTTAAAGGTGAAGGTCATCTTTATAAAACATAATGGGAAGAAATCGTAAGATGGAAAGTTGCATTAATGACGGTAAATAGACGCTCGTCACAATAATCTCTACCAGAAGGAATTTTTTCTTTTTCTGAGAAAGTAACTAAAGGATGTGAAGATTTATCTACAGATTGTTTTGGAAGCCATTTGGCAGTTCCGTAATGCTGACAACATTGTAAGGTTCCGCACGTCGAGATGTCACCATGTCACTGGGTGACAGTCACAACTAGAGACACATAAGGTCTATAGATTGCCAATGCCAGTCAGAAACGTGTTCTGTTCTTTCTGAATCTCCCACATTTTCCAAACCCATTTTTTACAACAAAGATAACCAACATACATGTGTTAAAAGAAAGATCTTTCTTATTTTAAGATGAGCTCTCCCGTAGTTAAGACTGGCTGTAGACTGTCCAGGTAGCCAAGGGTAACGCTGAAATGCTAATCGTCCTAGCTCTGGATCCTGGGATTTTAGGCATGGACCGGCATGCCCGCTTTCTTGTGGTGTTGAGGATCAAACCCAGGGCTCCCTGTAGCTAAGCAAGTATTCTATCAATGAAGTGACTTCTGCAGCCTAAGAACTACCAACTTTAAAGAGGATTATTCACATTGACAAATAAAATACACTAGCGAGTCTAATCCAATTGATCATGAAATGAATCTGATTTGATATTGATAAAACCATTGAGTAATAAAGAATTGCCACAAGAATATTTCTAGCGCGTTTATTAATGACAAAGACACTTCTTTTATTTAAATAGAGATATAAAGATAGAAGTGCAGGCTTCTGGAGTGAACGATGGAACTTCTTAATGGTGGGATCAGTAACGTTTTGTTTATGCTTCGAGTTTCTGTAAATGCAATGCGTTAACACCGACGTTAGAAAGGATGGATGTTCTGAGTGATTTGGAGAGGTGAAAAGAGACGAGAGGCATGTTATAGCAGAATCCCACCTACGGCTCAGCTGGTGGACAGCAAATACATTGCTTTCAAGAATCTGAGAAGAAGCGGACCTACGTGATGTGGCATTCACCCTATTGTTACTTTCGGGTTGAGGTCAGTTGAGAAACAGGCGTCTTCCTAATGTTGTGCTTGCTGCGTCGGAGAAAGTACATGAGAACAGAGAATATTGACAGCACTATGATATTTGGTCCATGCATCAGCATGATGGTTAATTTTTCATGTGAACTTGAGCATACTGAAGGGTGGTGAGTAATTTGGGAAAATATACTACTGAATTAGAATGGAGACGGAGCCTGTAGGATCCCCGAGAAGCAAATCATCCTTGCAAGTGACCTTCATGTTGCTTGATTTGCAAACACAAGCAAACTTAACCAGATGTGGGCAACAATAGCAGAAAAATAGAACTCTAGTTCACTTGGTTAGAAACAACCTGAAAAAAATACATAGAGGCTCCTCAATGGGACAGAATGAAAGCAGTCACGTGAAAGCATCCAATAAACCAGATATATTCTTCCTTTACGTGACAGTTTGCCTCCAGTTCCCTTCTGTGCTCTCGGGACATTCTGCTTGGAGAGGCCCAGGTTTTGCATTGGCCCAGGACTGGTTTGCATTGCTGGTTTTCCCAGGTCTTCATCTTATACACAACAGATCATAAGGAATCCCAAACTCCACGGTGCCAAAGATAAATCTCACCTGCAAATGTATGCCTACGTTTTTTTCTCTAGAGACGTGTGGCTGATACCATGGTGCTCATCGAGGAAGAGGTAAGCTGAGAAAGAAATTCTTAATCTGCCAACAGGTATGAATAAGATATGCCTTGTAGAGATCTCTATCTAAGACACTTCTCCCTTGTTTTTCCCGACGATTGATGGCACCCATTGTTTTTCTGACAGTGTTCAGCCTCACACACTGGGTGTGGAGTAGAACAAATACAATTTATCTGTAAGTTCTAAGGCAACAGATTTCAACTAGACCTCCCATGGAGGTTGACACTAGAGCACACTCATATTAATAACACTTCTAAGGCGCTATGTTCTCATCAAAATTCCCATGAACAATGGGAGATGAGAATGCCATGCACTGTGTTCATGAAAGCTCAGGAATGTGCTCATGTTTTTGATGTTGGAACATACACTCACACATACACATACCACACACCACACATACACACACATGCACACACACACACACACACATACACATACCATACACCACATATACACACACACACACACATACACATGCACACACACAAACACATACCATACACCACACACACACACACACACACACACACACACACACACACACACATGCTGGTTCAGTAAGCCAACAAGTGTGAGCAGATTCTGTCATCAGGTATCCCAAGGGGGTGGAGCTAAGTTCCCAGCACGACTGCTGACTCTCTGGGAAGAGGGTCCCTGTCTTTGTTACACCCCCCCTCCCCAGTCAAAATTATTACACACATGTCCAGAGCATCCTATTGGTCCTATAATGTTTTCCAGTGATATCACCTAAGGACTCCGCAGTATTTTTCTTTTAATTCTATTCTTCCCAAACAACTGTCTGATGGTGCTTACTTTAATTTGGAAAGCTCTGATTACACTGCACCCTTCAGTTCATCATGGCCCTGGGTAAGACATTCATGTAGAAGAAGTTCCAGGGTGGAAGACCTGACCTCTGAGAAACATTGCCCTTCCCTTCCAAACAGCTCTTAGAACTCAACCCAATTCTGGGACTTTATTTTCCCCTTAAAACTTTTAAGTTAATTTTACTCTAACTTTTTTTTATCGATGCTATGGAGCAATGAAGCCTGAAGGACATTGTTTTGTTCTGAAAAACAAATGAAAGACAACATGTGACTCTTGCAAATACAATTCTAATGAGATCAGGATAGAAGGCAGAGTCCTCATGACAAGAAATACAATCGTTTCTAATAGCCGAGGTTTCATTTCAGATAATGTTCAACAAGCATAATGATGTAAAGCAAATACATTTCCCAAAGACGTCCATGATGATTTTATTCATTTCAGCATTTATTGTACTTCTTATAGCTATTCAAGGCCACAGAAACAATGAACACCTGAAAAGATCCCTCCGTTTGCTAATGTGTCTCTTTCTATTTTAATTGGGGTAGACGTTCATTTGGGAAATTCAACCAGGAAAAAAATTTCCCATTTCCTTCTCCTAGGTTCTACGGCAGGAATGCTTGTTGCAGTGTTCTGTTTGTGAGTCTGCCGGGGCTGGAACATTCCGGAAACTGTCCTACTTGTACAAGTAAATGAGCAACGTCATATGTATTTTTATTGAAATACGTGTTGATGCACACATATGCATAGCAATCTCTGTGCGTACGCATCCAACTGTCAACAACTCGTATTTGCATCACATTTCTCTCCTGACTTTTCCCCAAAACAGTTGTTTAAAACATTCAGAGTTAGACCCTGTATTAAACATTGCCATACACGTGCTACTTGAATTCTTTCCCAGAAGTCTGACAGTGTTCCTGAGAGACAGACTGCTATGTAAGTAAAGAAAGTAGAGCTAAGAGATTAATCTCAGCATCATCTTGGAGTCGGGAAGCCCAACTGTCAGCCCTGCACCCTCCACTCATATCCATGAGTGGCTATGACATGAGGCTGTTCGTAATTTGCGTATCTGTGAATTCATACTCATAATTTGCATATCCGTGAATGGCTATGCCATGAGCAACGGAGCCTTGTCGCAGCCCAGTCTGGTGAAGGCACAACAAAGAGAAGATGCCTAGCCTGGTGACAAATAAACCGCAAAGAACTTGTGAACTTACAAAAACAGAAAGGATCTCAGTGGAATGTGGATTTAGGTTAAAGTGAGTGTTTCCATGTGCGAACCACGACAGCAGGGCTCTCCAGGCATTTCTGGCCACACTGCACATCTATATCTCCTCTTGAGGGGGGCGGGGAGCACAGCCACAGAGCTCCAAGACACGTGACCCCTCAAACCCACCCTGTTTGTGACTTAAATGATAGAAACAGGGGGTTCTGCCTCTAGTGAAAGAAAACAGACACCAAACACCCATTGCGATTAACTCCCAAGAACTAAAAACCTAACCTCGCAAGGGAAAACATTTACAAAAAACAAAAACCATACTGCGTGTAAAAACATTACCAACATTATCAGAACTGAAAAATTCCTGCTGGCAAAATGCCATCACATGCCGGTACTTTGGCAAAGTCAAGTCCAACTGTTGAAGTTATAAGCGATGCTATTTTTTCCTAAATCCCACTGTGAGCCTTTGCAGTATGGGAGTCAGACGCAGTGTCTGACTTCTTGATGCGAATTTATGCTTCGTCTCTTCCTGACAAGGAAACTTTGGACAAAGGTTATACATTCTCCTGAACTTGTGATTCTTATCTCTAATTTGGGGGTTAAAAATGGTTTGGGGTGACATTTATATATGTGGCATACACACACACACACATATACACATATATATGTGTGTATAATACATATGCATATATACATATACATACATATGTATATTTGGGTTTGGATTTATGAAGTATTTATAATAAATATAAAGATATTGTATAAGAGCTGGAAAGATGGCTCAGCTGTTGAGAGTGTTCACTAATCTTGCAGAGGACATAAGTTCAGTTTCCTGTACCTACTCAATACTTAGGGAAGCTCACAACTGTCTGTTAATGCCAGCTCCAGGGGAAATGGTGCCCTCTTCTGGCCTCTTCAAACACTGCACTCACATTCAATTAAACACAGGCGCACAATAAAGACACCAATTTGAAAATAAAACAAATCCTTATAAAGCAGTACTTGCTTTCATTTTAAAACCTTCTAAGAAGTGTCACTAACTCTTCATCGTGCATAGAAGCACACGTTCCCAGATGAAGAGTGGTATTGAAAGCTGTGACCATGTGGAACATTTACTTTACATAAGAAATTACCACAATTTAAATATTATAAAGATCATTACAGTCGTTTTCACTGTGAAACATTTTATGCATTGTTGAATTACAAATTTGCCTAAAAAAGCTGGCTTCTTTTCGTAAAGCAGAGCTCCTAACTCTGCAGCCCTTTCCTCGATTCCAAGATGGGTAAGGGCTGTATTGGCTTATCTATTATCTCCTTGTGTTTAATATTATATATGCATTACCTAGGCACATGTCATCCTGGGCCACACAGAGCTCTCAGACTTTTTTGATCAATTATAACCTGAATTTTCAGAAATGTGATGTTCATGATGGATTTGAGATCCCTTAATATATACAACAGATTCCACATCTATGTCACAGCCCACATGCATTGCGTTTTAAATACTAATGGTAACATGTCCCTGGAGTTAAGCACACAGCATATTTAATGCAGTACATATATATATATATATATATATATATATATATATATATATATATATATATATATATATATAAAGCTGTGCCCTGCTAAATTGTGTGTGTTCTTCGAACATCACTACTTGGGTTTTCAGCAAGTTTGTGCATAGGAGAATAATTGTATATGTTTGATTGTGAAAATACTGTATCAGATTACATTGCTTCCAAAAGCAATTCATATATATATTATATATATAACATATATATGAATATAACATATATATGTGTGTATGTATATTATATATATATATATATACATATATATATATATATATATATCCATGGAAGCTTAAACAAAAATCCTTTATTCCATAGCAATGAGGAGGAAATAAAAAAAAACAGAGGCTGTCAATTTGAGACTTGCGGGGACATGGAAGGGATTTGAAGGTGGGTATCTGAGAAGTTTGGAGGGGGCAAATGGGGGAGGGATATAATTCTATTTCAATTAAATCATATTAAAGGATAAAATACAAAAAACTATTTTATATATGGTTAATCAATTATCAGCATTTTGCTAAGAGGGGGCCAAAGAGAAGTACTTCTTCAAAGATAAATATATTTGTTAAATTTTATAGCTACAGGTTGTAATGGGAAAAGAAAAGTCGCTTTTCACCCGGAAACAAATTTTTAGTTAGCAATACATAATTTTTTTTTTCAAATTGTAAATCAAAACTCAAGAAAGTGTCAGGCAAATGTCCTTCCCAGATCTCAAAGAAAATATGAAGTGAACCAAGACATCTGCTGCATGTAGGGCTCAAGCCCAGTCTCCCCGTCTGATCCCACTGGAAACCTGAACAATCTGTAAGAAAATAAAAACAGAGAATTGCTATGCGACCTACCCATATAATCTGACCTCTGTTCCCTGGGTGTCATCAATGGTAAGGTTCCACTCTTCTTGCTCAAATGTGGGTTTTCACAAATTCCTTATTTCTTTGTTTTAACCTAAAGACTTTGGATAAGCTTGGGCCCTCCAGGAATGGGATGTGAAATCCATGGAGGTCCAACAGAGTCAATAGCCGGCCTTCTGTGCAAGTCACTTGTGGGTTGTGACATATTGGTAGTGGTTCTTATCTAAGTACCTGTTTTCTAGAGACTCTCTTTTAAATGCAAAGCAATCCTGTTAAGGGATCTCTTATCTTATTCATTTGAATGGATACATATATTTTTGAGGCAGCATTATGGACTCAATGTAAACACAGAGGGCGTGTGTTGGAGAAGCCGTTTTAATTTAAAGAACCTAAGAGAGAAAGGAGAACATATACAACATTATAATTGACTGAAAAATGCAAAGTCATCGTAAGAAATACTCCTTAGGGCTGAAGAGATGGCTCTGCTGTTAAAAACACTTGCTGCTCTTGCAGGAAACCCCGGCTGCAGTTCCTGGCACTCACTTTGGACAGCTCATGACCACCTACAACTCCAGCTCCAGAGAGATCTGACATGGTCTTTTAACCCTCCCAGACACTCGGCATCCATTCTCTTACACACATACGTAAGTGTGATGATAAGTATCAAAAGGGAAACGTCATCTTCCGATTAGATCGATGAGAAGGGATTGAACCGATAAAAGGTGAGAGTCCTGTTTTCATCTTCTCAGAGATGGAGTCATTTAAAAAAAATTATTGTCAATAGTGGACGATGAGATGTCTTACCAAATATCTATTAGCTTGAAGTTTTTAAAAGGACGTGAGAAAATTCATCATCAGAGAAAACTCCGTTGTTACCATCAGAGCAACTTCAGTTGAAGATGTTTCAGGGTGGACATTTCCCGAATCGTAGGCATCACAATAGTGCCACCCTGTGGCAGTTCTCTCTCGCCCCGTGGGTCAGGGAGGAAGGAGCATCAAGATACCCCCAGACAGGACCCCCTTTGTATTGTATATGTGAAGAGGACCCTGCTGGCGATCAGGGCTGTCTCTCTACCAGAGCCTCTTCACTAAGGCAGGAATGCTGGCCACTGAGCACCAGAATTCAGTCCTCTCATCATTCATCACACCTGTGAGGGGGAGCACCAGAATTCAATCCTCTGTTCACTCATCACATGTGATGGGGTTACTCCGAAGGAAAAACAGCCCCCCCCCAGCCCGTTCTACTTAGGCTCCCTTGCTAGGATTAAGCTAATTCCTTCCATGATTTCCTTCACATACTCCAGCTTCATAGATTTCATAGAGCACCACCTACCACATTGCTAAAGAGGATCTTCAACAGAACACAAGCTAAGAACTCAGAAATAAGCTTATAACGCATGGCATCCTGACAGGACACATTTCACCAAAGCAGGCCAACCGCTTTCAAAAGTAAATTCGAGATGCTCCTAGATGAAAGAGTAGACAACCAAGCCTCAGACAGAACACAGGACTCTCTGAAAGGCAAAACAAATAAAGTACAGTACATACATATGAGCGTGTGATATACGTGTGCATGTGTGCGCGTGTGCATATGTGTGTGCACGTGCAAGCATGTCCCCGCACGCGCACACTATCCCTATATCCAGGTGTGCCACTGTGTTGTTACTGTATAAACTCCCTCAGCTGTAGAAATCTACAAATGCCTGCAGCTGACAAAACGTGAATTCCCACACCCCCCAAAATGAGAATAAAAATAATATAGTGTTCGATAAGAAGATAAGCAATTAGCTCTTACACCACACAGCCAACAGGTACCACACAGATGGAACACCTTGGTACAAGGTGACCAGTTTTCTTTGGATGGAAAGTGGAAGGTCTGAGATGTTTCAAGAAAATGTCAAAACATTCCAAGGAAATGTTAGTGTGTCCAGTTATCCTTAAGGCAGTCTCTTTGTTTGTTTGTTTATTTATTCATTTTTGCTACTTCCCTGAAGCACTATTATTAATGGAAGGGAGATTCCATTAATTGTGTGTGTGTATATATATATATGTATATATATATGCATATATTATATATATATTATATACATATAATATATGTACACATTTAAATATAAATGTGTATATGTATATATATATATATATACACACAATGTATTTAAAATGTATTCTCCTTCAATAAGAAGCAACTCACAATCATTACTTCCAGATAATATACAATCATGCTCATCAATACACTGATCAAATTATCATCTAGTAAGCCTACTTGAATACATTGACAGGGTTACTGTCATCAATATTTTGGTCAAGTTATCATCTATCCGGACTGAAGACATGGATTTAAAATAAAATGCCAGAAACTGAAACTTGTTACAAATGGTAAAATTGCATTGGACAATAGCTGAAACTTTGTTACAAATGATAGATTAGATCTGGGGAACCATCATCTTCCCACAGGGCAGACCCAAGACTCCGTGGTGTGCAGAGAGGACGGCCAGGTAAAGTTAAGAAAGAAAGCTCTAGAAACATGCCAGCAACCTTTCCACTAAAAGGTTTCCATCAGTACTAAGTTTGTACAAGACACAGGAATGTCTCTTGAATTAGGACACTGGTGTCCGCCAAGGGGCTAAACCAGAGCTAGTGAACCAGAGATTCTTTAACCTGTACGTGAGGGGCCAGTTTTCATTCAGCCTGAGAAATAAACATTTAAGAAAATAACTATTACACTTGAAGAGTTTATTCTTTTAAAAAAAATCATTTCTTTAAGACCAATTGCTATAAAGGAGAGCTTATTCTCTTGGGATGTCCAAATCTTTTCTGAAGTTATGGGTCTGCCCTCTGAGATACATCACCCCCAGGAGCTTCACATAACGCTGACTAGTGACGAACATAACTCACACTTTGAGCACATGCGCACGCACGCACACACGCACATGTTTACACTCACACTTTTCCAAATTGTGCTTTAGTCCACTTCCCTTTCAGTAGCCCAATCCACCGTGAGTACAGTCCATGTTTCTAACTTAGCACGACTTCCAGTGAATTCTACTCTTCACACCGCTGTGGACCACGCCTGCCACGTGGCTCCGAAGGTTGACTGCTCTACGAGGTGTCCGTGAGAAGGACTCCACAGCTCGACAAAAAACACACTGTTGATGTATTAACTTACTCGGGGAACCCCTAACTCTGAGCTGCCCTGTGAGGGAGAACACGTGAGCAGAAGGCCACGGGTCTTGACACTGACTGAAAGCTACAAGCCAATAGCACTAAATGCAAAGTACGGTAGGTGGAAACGGAAAGAGAGAGGGCAGAAGAGATAGAGTTGAGAAGTAAGCATTCCAGGGAAGGGTACTTAGAAGGAGGAGGAGGAAGGTTTAAAGGCCAGATCTTGCATCTCCTGCCCCTCTGCCTTACAGGGCATCTTGGAATTGACAACACACATGTGACGAAGTGGATAAACCCATCCAACATTATTCTATTACCACAAATGAGATTGGAAATGAAATGTAACAGCAGTCTCTCTGTGGAGCCAGGCACTGCAAGCTTGGAATACTAACTGGTTCATTTATTTCAGTGATTACCATATGTAGTTCCGAAGCACCCAGCCCTGGTTTTCCATAAGCCGCCTCCTGAAAGTTAACTCTTTCCATCTTTCCATGCACAGTCTCTCCACCTGAATAATCTTTTAAAGCTTGGCTTTTCAAATCTCCCCCACCATTAAAAATACCATTTGCCAAAATGTAGCAGTCATTTTGATCATCTGGGGCCATTCATATTTTTAGCTACTATACAAGAGCCCAGCTCGGGTTACACACTCGCTATGGGTATGAACTTCTACTGTGTCTGAACTGCAGTCAGAGATATCTACTCCTGTCTTACCACAAAATTGTTACTCAACTGAAGAGAGTCCGATATTTTCAGCAAACAGAAAACTTTAAGCAAGGCTCGAAACAGGAAATGTTGTCATATCTGCACTTTGCACATTGCAGAAATGTGTGTGTGTGTGTCTGTGTGTGTGTGTGTGAGAGAGAAAGAGAGAGAGAGAGAGAGAGAGAGGGAGAGGGAGAGGGAGAGGGAGAGAGAGAGAGAGATGTCCTTTATCCTACCCGCCTAAAAAGCCGCATCTTCCTTTTGCCAGCCAGTATGGAAACCTCCAGCCTCCATTGACTTCATCTGGACATGAAGAAAACTTGCTACGGGGAAACTTTTGGGGGCAGAAAGAAGGGGATGCTGATCTGTGGCAGCGGCGGCATATGACAGTGACATTTATTTCCCATAATTCTTGTCCCACAGGAAACACGTCCTTTAATAAACTACATCAAATCAAGTTAGACATCACCAAAATCTCAAGGTATCAACTTCTCTGGGAACCTCGCCGACCCGCCTGCCCCCCCCCGCCCCCCTGCATACACACATACCTCCCCGGAGCTCAGGGCCACTGAAGTAGCTAGCACTGGGCATGCGGGTGGACAGTGGAGGTCGCATGGCCAGCAGGGTCCTGGGACCCCCTTAGATCCCCAAGAGAGGGGTGCACGGGGAGAGGAGGGTGAGAACCGGGTAGCAGCAAACCACACAAGCTTTGTGGATTGTGAGATGGGCCTGAGAGTGGGGGATCTCACCCCTTCGCTTACCTGCAGGCTCGGGCGAACACCGCGGCGGCGTCTTCCCTCGGAGCCTCTGCAGCCAGGGCTGCACCGATCCAGGCAGCCACGGAGCTCGGGTCCCGCAGAGCGCGCCTGCCCCGCGCTGGCGCTGCGCTCTCCACTACTCCGGGGTTGAGAAGCAATCAGCAAGGTGATTAGCAATGTCTCTAAACCGCGTCGCTCCTCTTCTCGCGCTCCCCCCAAGCTCTGTCGCACCGCCAAAGGGTCACCCGGGGAGTCCCCGGCCGCAGCTCCTTCCCGGTGCTCGCCGCCGCCACCACCACCACGCCGCTCGCGCCGCGCCTCTCCCCCGCGCGCCGGGCGATCGGTTCCACCCGCAGGCCCGGGGACACCGCGCGGGGAGGCTCGATGCAAAAGGCCGATTCCCGGGGAAGGCAGAGAAACTTTGATGCCGCCGCCGCCGCAGCCGCCGTCGCCGTCGCTCACACGCGGTGGGGAGAAGAAACCAAACAAGTTGCAGGCGCCGGTTCGCGGAGGCGCGTTTCCAGGGTGGGAGAAAAATCAGCCGGCCACCCGAGCCCCGGAGACACGGCTCTGTGCTCCCCCCGGGGCGATCGCGGACGCACCTCGCGGTCCTTGATGTATGTGTGCGGGGGAAGGCGAGGTTCACAGTGCCAGGCGCGGGGACCCAACGAGCCTCCCGCTGCCTAGGATGCCGGGGACCCGGCGTTCATCAGACCCAGACCACTCCACGAAACGCAGCGCCCTCCGGGTGAGGGAGGGTTTGGTGGATGGGGGAGGGACACGGCTGTCGCCTCTGGCCGCAAAGTGACTGCTCCGAAGTCCGGTCCCTCCTGCGCAGCGACCCCCACGGTTCAAGGCCCGAGAGGACGTCAGCGGCTGCAGGGCCCGCGGGGCGAGCGCCAGGTCTCCCCGCCCAAGCGGTTGCAGCCAGCGCTCGTCCGAGTCTGCAGCGGGGGGTCCGCCGGGGAGCTCCTGGGGGTGGGTGAGGGGGCTCTCTCCGGGTTGCGGGGGAGCGCGGGTGGCGCTCGGGGGTCCGAGTCCCGCGGGTCCGGCAGGGCGGCACCGCGCCCGGTACGCCGGCGAGCACGGGGGCTCGGGCCACTCTGCGTGCGCGCCCGAGCCGGGCGCTCAACAACACCTGGTGCTGGGAAAACACACTTTCCCGGTTCGCTCTTGAGTCATCGCTGATTCATTTGGCGGGGCTCGAACCCACCGGAGACATCAATTTCTTTTTTTCTTTTTTTCAAAAAAAAAAAAAAAAAAAAAAAACCAAAAAAACAAAACAAAACAAAACAAAAAAAAAAAACCCTAAAGATGATTTAAGATTGTCCGGGCTTGAAATCCCTATGTAGATAAACAGGCTAACTTCCCGCAAACCACACACACTGTCTACTTCCCGACCCAGGGGCAGTCGGTGGAAAACGTCCACGTGTTCAGATGTCCTATAAGTACCCAGCGCCCCGCACCCAGCCCCGTGACCACCTTCCAACACTCATCAGTGACTTAAGAGCTTTTTGCAAGGGAGTGGGGGGCAGCGGGGGAGGAGGTAGTATTCCTTTAAAATAAAAAAAAAAAAGCAGCTTGCGTTAAGTGACGTATTCCAAGGTTTTCTGTTGCAATTTCCAAGTTGGCTATGAGAAATGGAAATACCTTTGAGTGTGTGTAAGATAACCGAGTCCGTTTCACGCTGGTTTTACGTTTTCAAACCACCATGACGTGATATTTTAAAGATACAGAGTTGGATTAAACAGAGGTTGGATACATAATTGGGGGAGGTAAAGATCCCCGTTTCGAAGGGTATTATTTTTTTCCCTACTTCCCCTTTGGGGGGGGGGGGAAGCAAGATGGTCTGAGTCCCAATCTTAGTGTCTCTGCCCTGTCCCGGGTCCTTGCAGACTCTCGGTATTAAGCTGAGAAGGGAGAACAATGCAAGATCTCCACACCGGAGGAACTTGGGGGGGCTTCAAGCCAGGCGCTGCTGGATTCTCTCCTTCGTGAGATCCCTTCATTGTATTAACTTGAAGCCTTTTAAAGCGACGACGTCAGGACAAATTCCTCCAGACAGCAGGCTTTTTTTCAGTCCACCTGTACTGCCAGGCGTGTCTCCCTCTAGCGGCCATGTTCGGAAAAACAGCCTCCACGGGAGCTCTAGCTCCCCCCAACCCCCACCTCAAGTCCTCCTTTTCTGGTTCTTCTTGATGTCTTTCCCCTTCTTCCCTCCCAGATCCTCTCTACTTCGTCTTCCGTCTCTTTACCTGGAGAACCCAAAACTTACAGCTTCCCCCTACTTTGGCACTGACCATGAGGGTTCGGCTCAGACTCTGTGAGGGGCTCGTGACGGTGGCATTGGGAACTAATAAATTAATAAATAAATAAATTAATTAATTCAGTATTTTTGCTCATTGTGGTGAACACCCCCGGGAAGATTTGGTGAGGACGGAAATGACCTCAAATATCTTCCAGAATCATATGCTGGCATCCGTTAAGAAGTCAGGTTTCTTTGGTGCAGGCATACCAAGAGTGAGTTCCAGGTCAGTCTGCTCTACATAGCAGGACTCCACTTTAAACAAAGACACAAAGCAAGTGGAACAAAAGGGAAACAAACAAACAAAAAACCTACATCAACATCGCAGATCAACTTTAGTATTCATTCATGCTTTTAGTATTCACTCGTTTAAACCTTTTGGTGTGAGACTAGCTGAATCTGGAAGTCGGGGGCAGAGTTCTTTGGTTTGCTGAAACACCCTCCCGGTAAAAGAGCAGCCAAGAGGAAGGATGGAGCCCTGGATTCTGCATCCTGGTCTCTGCTCACCTGCCCCTGTCTCCGATGTCAGAAGCTTACTGGGAGGCTAGTGTCACTTCTGAGCTAACGCTGTGGGAGAAGCTACCGGTTTTACTGTCGCCTCAGTGTGGACCAGGACCTGGGTGGACGCGGGGTCTAAAGCGCTGTGTGGAACTTGCACAACTACTAGGCACCAGTTGGTGATGCGCCTTGATCTTCAGAGCCACCCAGATAGAGAGTAGGAGGCGGGGCAATGGCTGCTTTATTGCAGTCCTTTAGGCCACGGGAAAGAAGTTGGAGATGCCAACCCCAGGGTGGTAACTCGCTGGGAGGAGAAACTCCCCCAAAGTGGCTGCGCCCAGAGCCTCTGCCGGCCACACCCCTCCCGGAAGCCCGTGTGCTTGCGGAGCTGCTGATCAGTTCCCGAGGAAGGATGCTCCAGATTGTTCAGTTGCTAAGGGCGGTTCTCTAGCCCGAGGCTCGCCCCTCCTGCCTTCATGTAGCCCCCAGGTGCCTGACGCTTGGCTGTCTCTGCACATCTGATTGGACCCGCCCAGGCTTTTTGCCCCTGCTGCACACACCCAAAACCGTGGAGATCTGCGTCACCAGCGCGCAGACGCAGATGCAGACGCAGATGGGCAGCTGAGAGCAAAGGTAGGATCTAGAAGCAAGTGTCCCTGACTGATCTCTGGCGAGAGGCTTCAGGAACTCGCCATCCACTTCCCCCAAGTCTTGCAGATGGAACTAGGTAGGAAAAGACATCCTACTGTATCGACCTTGAAGTCTGTTTGCATCCACAGTGGGTGTGCAGACACACAGTAGGGCAGAGCCTACTGGAGGAGCTGCAGGGCCCCACGCTCTTCTTTAGGATCAACTCAGTGTCTGATCCCTGTGTGGACCTGGTCCATTTAGCCAGATTCACCTGCAGGGCTGCCCTGGAGGACACTGAAGTCCCTGGCAGAGAATGGCCCAGGCAGATCTAAGGAGCATTGCACAAGGAAGTTTGTACACAGTTCATAGCTAGGAAGGACGGTCGAGTTTCCTAGAGCACAGAGAACAAATTTCCAGTTTGCTCAGAACCACCGGTGCCTTCTACACTGGTGACCAATTACTATGGAACCTCTTCATCTGACCTAAAATGTCCACCTCTTCCCACACCTTAACAGCTACAAGAAAACAGACTTTGGAACGTGGAGAACCGTGTATCTTATTTCCTCAAGGTAATAATCACATAGCATGTTCTGCCCTAAATTAATAAAAAATAATTAAAACAATTAAGTCAATTAAATACTTACTTAAATTAAGTAAAATAAGTATTTAAATGAAATTATTTAAATTAAGTAATAAAATGCTTATAAGAAAGTCACCTAATTAAATGATTACATTGACATGATAGCTCATAGTATTGGATTTCTATTTATTAAAACTTTTTTTTTTTTACTAAATAAGCACAAGACAAATAATTCCTTAGGCAAGAATAAACTGATGCATAACATTAAATGAAAATGGGGTTTTTAACATGCTCAGGGAGCATGTACCTTCCAACAGAACAGCAAAGAGCACCTTTGCTCTGAAAGTAGAGTAAGACCTGTGCAGCCCGCTCTCATTTACCTAATGATGAAAATATGCACTAGGACCACCCTCCGGGGAAAATAAAATATCTTACATGTGGGAAAGAAATCTCGAACCCTCTCGCCGGCTACAGAAATAAACCAAAGCAGCAATTAAGATTTCGGTGTGAAATCTGAAACTATAAATGTTCTAGGGAAAAAAAAAAAAAGAAAAGCATAGGGAAAAATACTTCGGAACACTGAGATGGAGAAGGGTGCAGTTTCGGAAAAGCGCCTGAACCACAGGAAACCAAAGCCAAAATAGGCAAGCGCAATTCCATCAAAGCAAGACCCTGTGTACAGCGAAGGTACCGGTTAAGGCAGTGAAGGGAGAACTTTCAGAGTGATCTAAAGTGTTTGCAGGATGCACGTCTGACAAGGGGTTGCTATTCATGATACAAAAGGAACTCAGAGAACTCAATAACCAAAAGTTGAGCAGCTCAAATAAAACTAGAGAATAGACCAGAATAGGTGTGTCTAATACACACACACACACACACACACACATTATATTATTTTATATTATATTACTTATATCATGTTATTTTATATTATATATCATATAATTATACATAATCTATATAATTTATTTTATTATAATCATGTTAATTATAATTATAAGTACTTATATCTATAATATCTTTATATTTATCTATTTATATTATTACATATATAAATATATATCTATATGTGAACTTATAAATAAATATATATTTGCATGTGTGCATGCAGGTGAGTTTGTGTGTGTGTGTGAATACATGAAAAACTGCTTAATACCATCTGATTAGAGAAACAAATCAATGTTGCAAATCTGTTGAGTAGTAAAGACTGGCTCATAGAAAAGACTGAAGGGACAAATACATAATGGGTCAATTTTGACATCGGTGACCGCATAGATGGATCCTAGGGAGACCTGGGGTTGAGCAGAATGACCCAGAACAATGACTCACATACTGAATGCACTCCCCCGTGTATGGAATTCAAGAAGAGTGACCTCATGGACATCTGGAGTGAAATGTTGCCTCAGATAGTGATTTGGGGAGGGATGGGGAAGGCTGACAACAGGGAGCTAAGCTGCTCACAGTGCATGCCCTCTGAGGGGTAAGTAGCTATGACAGTAACTGTGCACTTCAAAAGGCTGGAAGGCATCTGGAAGTTCTCACCACAGAAATCAGGAGATCACTGAGGAGATAAGCGCTTACCTCGGTTTAGACACTGTGTAACCTAAGGACATAAGGCCATGGGGTATGCCACCACATTAATATGCACAATTTTTATACTGTTATATATCTGCCCATCGCAATTTTTGAACAACAAATAATACATTTAAATAGGTAATAATAGATAAATAATAAACAAAAATATTGAAATGAAAGTTTTTTTGAGAGGTAAAATGAAAGTATTTCAGTTCATAGCAGCATTGCATGAGGTAAATCGCAGCAGTTGGAGAATTAATATTCTAAGAAATATTCTGACAGAAGATGAAAGACGTGACATTTGTCAGAAAGATTTGAGGGCAATATTCAGTAATCAGATATTTTTGATGAGCATGTCTTTTTAAAAACCTGACATGTGATATATTAATTTTCCAAAGTTAATTCGGATACAATCCACTTTAAACCGTTTTAAACACACAGTTGGGAAGCTCTATGCGTGCTAGCACTGTTTACTGAATATCTCTAGCATTTTCATCCTCACAAAACTGATTTCTATACCCTTTAAGTATACCACCATTTATTCTTTATTCTTGTGTGTGTGTGTGTGTGTGTGTGTGTGTGCTTGCAAAAGTTTATTTATACCGCATGCATGCAGTGCCTATGGTGGCCAAGAGAGGGCGCAAGAGGCCGTGGACTGGAGTCATACGCGTGAGCAGGGTGCAGGTGCTGGGGACTGAACTGTTGTAGTCTGCAACAGCACCCAGGGCAGGCAAGGCTCCCTTCTTTTTAATCTTAGTGACATCTCATTATCTAAATAAACTGTGTTGCTTGTTCGGCCACTCTTCAAAGAACGCCTGACCTTCTTCTGCCCCCTAAATGTTCCTAATGAAGCTGCCATGGAAGCAGGTGTGCAGAAAGGACCTTTTGAGATCCTTCACTCATTTCCCTTGGATAGGGATCCAGAAGTGGGAATTCTGGACGGTTTGTTGTAAGGGTCTGAATGTGGAAGTCCCTCAGGATTCAGACGTCCTACATTCCAGCACAAATAAGGGATGGCCCCTGAAGCCCCATCCTTGGAAGGGGGGAAGCATTTTATGGTTGCCAGGACACAGAGAGACACTCTTCTTTGGAAACAAGGTTGCTGGTAATTTTCCCAAGCCCCAGTAGCTGGCCACCAACCATGAGCATATGGGCAGCACTAACTGGACTCAGGGGATTAATAACAATAATAAAACGGAGGACATGGAGCAGGGAGAGAGGGGGAGAGGAAGTGGGGGGCGTTGGAATGCGTGGTGGATGGATATTTTATAGATCACAAAATTTTCAATGAGTGAATTTAACACTAATTCAGAAATTAAAGCCCTAATGCCCTGTGTGGCTGTGTTTGGACACAAGGTCCCTAAGAGTCACTCATATAAATGAGATTGTCAGGGTTAGGATCTGATTTACAAGGGTTAGTGTCCCTAAGAGAAGCCAGTGGAGTGCGCTGCCATGTAGACATTACTAACTCCTTAACATATAACTTTCACGCTGAGCCGTTTTCTGCTACATGTTAATAATAAAACCACTCATTGTTTTGTTCTTTGTTTTGAAATTGTTATTTGTGTGACCTTAATTCTTGAAATATTAATTTTGATAATATAATTTTTTTAATTTTTGGAAATTCATTGTGGAAAAGTACTATGTAGGTATAATGAGACATCAAATACTTTGTTTTAATGCATTGTACTTTTTAAATTTCAAAAATCAGCTTTATATCTATATACACCATAAATTCACCCATTGTATGCATATAATGAAATTGCTTCATTTGTATATATGGTCAGTACCATAATTATTCAACATAGGCATTTTGGTATCTTGATTTCTTTTTTCTGCATCATAATGTAAGTTGTGTTCTCTTACTAAAGGATGGGTATGATAAACTCTAAAATAATAATAGTAATAATAATAATAATAAAACTCACATTTTCTGCTTGGGCTGCAGAGATGGCTCAACAGTTAAGCTGTTCTGCTCTTGTAGAGGACCTGAGCTTGCTTCCCAGGATTCACACTAGAAGGCTCAAGACTGCCTGTATCTCTGTCTCCGGGAGATCTGATGTCCTCATCTGTGCTGCACTCACACACGCATACTCATACTCAGGTATACACACATGCATACACACTACAAGGAAACAAACCTCGAAAGGTCCTTTGTGCCTGTTCATCTGAGTTAACCGCTTCCAATCCGATATATCCATTTTGGTAACACGGCTTCAGAAACGCCCTCTGCTACATTATTAGACTGGAAATTGAATGGGTGGCACAGATTCTGATTTGGTGGAGAATATCGAGATCAGTGCTTTTGATCCTTCTGCAAATACGTGGTTCCACAGACTAACAAGCACAGGCTGGGAATCCCAGCACTGAGGAAGCTGGCAAAGGCGGAAGAATACCACCTTGGGTCACATGGGGCACTAATAAAACAAAGCAAAGGACAATACCGTTTTAGTGCCCAGGGGAAACACAGATACTGAATGGAGGCGATAGCAGTTGTCTTAAGAAAACCCTCTTTAGAGGTTCTCCAGCCCTCCCGCCCAGCCTGTGAGGAGGGCAGAGCATGCACCTCAGGTGTGTTCAATCCATACCTAAATTAGACAGGGAGAAGGTACTTCCCTATTCCTTTCTGTGCCCAGCTCTAAAAGGCTGTAGTTTCCTGCCTGCAGGGAATCAAAGCAAGAACATCCAGGTTTTCAGATGGTTCACTCTTCGCACTGGACAGTGTGGTCTACATCGTGAAAAGACGTTACTGTTTTATTCATTTATTTTTATCTGCAGGATGGAGATTGAATCCAGGGCTTGGCACATGGCTCACAAGTTCTCTATGACCTGACTTCTGTTCTAGCACCTGAGACTTATTTAAATTACTACGAAATATTCTATATGTGACCTAGTTTTCTCCTCTGTTGCTGTGGTAGAAACCACCCAGGCAGGAGAGGGTTTTAGTTTTCAGACTGTGGTCTGTTACCATGCCAAGCCGGGAGTTTGAGGCAGGAACCTGAAGCAGAGACCGCAGAGGAAAGCTGTTTACTGGTTGACTCCTCTAGCTTGCTCAGCTGCCTTTCATAATGAAGCCCAGCCCCACCTGCCTGGTGATGGCATCTCCCACAGTGAGCTGGGTCCTCCTACACCAATTAGCTATCAAACTGATGGAGTCTCTATCGGATTCCCTCTTCTTGGGCCTGTCTCCGTTTGTGTGAAATTAACGTAAAGAAACTATGTCCACGTATAAACGGGAACACTGTGTTTACTGTAATCCTTGTGAAAAATCTCAGCCATACTGTTTATCCAAAGATGTGAAAAGGAAGTGAATGAGCTGCCTCTTTGCACACTAACCACCGGACATTATTTTGTATCAATGTATCATATTCACATACAAAATCTATATTTAATGCCTTCAAGTATGGGTACGATGAAGATATTCTGGACTTTACAACTGTGTGCCATCTCTAAAAGAAGTATGCTAACCATTGCTTTTTCTCATTCAAATTTAGGTGATAATCTGTGTATATGAATGATTAGCCAAGATTTGGACTTTTCAACAAATGAGTATATTTTATATGCTTACATATTTAAAAAAACTTTCTCGGTCATAATTTAAATATCTGTATGGTTTGAGGGTGAGAGAAGTGTAGGAACAAACTTATCAAATATGTCACTTCATATCAAATATGGTGAATCATCCTGATTAGTGTTTTCCACTTAAGAGACTCCAGTTAGTTTTCGTTGAGATGTTAAAAATATTTATGATACTATAAGATAATTAGGTTGAGATTATTATGGTGGGGGGAGATTACTTTGCATGTAAGTCTACAATACTCTCCTAAGAAACGTCTGCTTTAGGAAGATTGTGGTCCAAGCAGTTAAAGAGGATAGGTTTTTAACAACCCCACAAGGCAGGTAGGTCATAGTAGAAGACATTTTCAAAACTTATTTGTAAGAATTTGCATGCTATCTCCCTTTTTTATTTGCCCAGAGATGCCTTTCCCATCGGGAGAGAAGAGAACCGTCACCAGTCACACTGAATATGCTTTGCTCAGACAAGCTAAAATATTCCATCGCTGCAGCTGAAGCGAATCAGTCGATACAGATACCACTGAAAGAGCTGAGTATAATTGAGAGGAATCATTATTACAAATCACACTGACAGCAGCAGCCATTTTAGGAAAGGAAAAAAAAAAAACTAGTTCGAATGCTGCAAACTATAGCCTTAAGTGCAGAGCCCGTATTGTACCAGCATACAGTGGAGTTGAAAACTCTGAGGTCACATCCTGCCTCACTGTGTCTTGACTCAGAGGGTTGAGCAGTGACTGTGTCTAAATGAAAGTGTAATATTTTTATTTATTTATGAAGAAAGAGTACTAGGTCCTCCTTTATAGCTATAATACAAAGTTTATGTAAACTTCAATATTTAGCTCTTTGTGTATAGGACTACATGTGCATTCCATATTTGCTGTCCCCTCCCACCCAGAGTAAAGGTCCCAGCCAGTTCCTCTGCACATAGCCTAGACACACTAAGGCTATTACTGTGCAAAGGTCTCTCCTGGACCTAATGTTCCCTTCAATCTGCTATGCAACTGATGGTAACCTTGAACTATGATCTTCCAGCCTGGAATTAGAGCTTTGTAGGGCAAGGCCGCTTTGATGAGGTTCTGGGTACCAAAAGCAGGTTCTCTTGCAGGTCAGGTGCCACCCACTGATGTGCAGCCCAGCCATGAAAAGATTCAAAACGTAAAAATTAGTTTTTTCTATATAGCTCCTATTGTCCTGATATGGGGAAAGTGTCTCTTTAAGAAGCACCTTTCAAAAAAAGTATAAATAGAATTTCTGGAGTGTGCTTGAAAATCAATTGTGCCTTGGAGTCTACTTAAAAGTTCCCCTGAGATCAGAGTTAAGCTAACAAGATGGTTAGAAGAAGTAAAACATTTTAAAGATGAAGGAAATATATTCGTCCTTGTTAATTTATGTAATAAGAATCAAGTTTTGTTTATACAGCACAGGGTAACTTTGCTTATTCATAACAGTATAACTTTTGAAACAAAAGAGCAAAAAATATTTTTTCTCTTGAAAAAATCTCCCAGAATTATTGTAAAAAACCATATACGATAAATTTATTCATGATAGATTCAGGGAAAAAATGTAGTAATTTGTATTTGCTATAAATCTCATCTTCTACCATAATTTTTGAAAAACTACCTTGACAAGCCAAATATGTTCTTGAATATTTAAGCAGCTTGTGTAGAAAGCATATTTTTTTTGTCATCTTCAGTGACTGTCATGAAAAACAGATGTAAACAGCATCTGTTTCTGTGGCAGATGGCAGGGTGGCTTTGGCAACCTGAAGTCTCCAGGAGCTCTCCAGGGACAGCGGCTCCTACTCTGTGGCTCTGCAGTACCAGCGAGTGGCAGAGATGTGGTCCATCAGCCTGGTGTTTGGGCAAGCATCAGTTACGTCAACTGGAGGCAAACATGAACTTAATGATACCGTTCTCCAGGTTATGTGTATGCATTCTCGAAGCAGCTTTACATTGACTGCTCTATAGCCAATCAATGAAGTTTGAAAATTCGGGAGGTACAGACTGGAATGTGCACAGCCTTTAGTTCTTTTTCTTGAGTTCCAATGCTCTCTTGGGACCAGCTTGTTATCTCTCATTAGCATGGGCCCTACACTGTTTGTCTTATTGTGTTACTTTCTAATCAGGAATTAACCAAGTCTGAGCGACCATCATCAAAGTGGAGGATGTACACAGCCCAAACCTGTATTCAAGGTCTGGGTCAGCATCTGACAAAGACACACAAAGCAACAGGGTGTCAGGGGTTTCTGTGGCCTGATTCTGGATCTTGTGAACCTAAGATCAATTAGGAACTGAGATTGGCATTGGGATGGGCATTCCTTGTAAGCTAACATTACAGTTGGGACTATCTTTCAATATCTGGGTGGCCTCAATGGTAGGAGAGTCAGAAGATGAAGGCAGAAGGATGCTTGGTGAGGACTGGGCCTGCAGATGCTTGTTTGGTTTTGAGGATGGAGGAGGGATTGGTCTAAGGGAGACCTCTGCAAGCTAGAAGAGCAAGCCTACAGATTCCCCCTATGGAAGGCCAGCTTGGAATGACAACTACGTTTATTCCCAGTGTGGTTCAGATTGACTTCAACCCACAGACTGGGGTGAAAAGAGTATTGGAAAGCCACTAATCTGGAACATCAGTCAAAGCAGCCACAGGAGAGTGGTGAGCTGATCCACGTCTCTCTGACTCTCATACTCAGTCAACCACAATTCAGTCCCTGACTGTGGATGAGAGGGAGGTATTCACAGAGGCCAGATACCAGCTCCTAGGGAGTAAAACATAATCCAGAAGAGGCTTGACATTGGTTCTCCTTTAACTCTAAAGAATACACATGTATCCTTTAAGAGTGTCTGTCTACGTGTGTGTGTTTGTTTGTGTGTGTGGTCACTTTATTTGCATAAAACAATGAATCACTTTACACAACTTCAACGCCTTACTTATGAGTTCAGTTATTTAGTTAATATCACATTTCCCTACCTTTCAACATGCCTATGTATGCATGTATATTTAATCATGTGTTCAATACTTGAAATAAATTTCAATTAAAGAACATAATATGAAGTCAGAGCAGTCAGACTTGAGATGTAGCTCAGTGGAAGAAAGCTTGCCTAAATGGACACTAGGTCCCGAATTCAATCCCCAACAAGAACTTTTGACAAAGCAACGGGACTGTAATGAAGTTGGTGTCTGGGGAAAATTATCTATAAATGTTTATCGAATATCATTATCTAGAAAAAATACATGAATAGAAATCTGTAGTTAAAAAGGAAGAAAGGAAGGAGGAGGAGGAGAAAGGACAAGGACTATTTAATATTTAATAATATTTAATTAATAAGCAATGTGATTTAAATATTAGAACACATATATATTCTGTTACACCAGGGCCTCACTTCCAGCAGGTTATTGTATTCAAATGTTCATTGCTGGGCCACCAGTTAGAACCCCACGCCTTACAAGATCCACTCCACTCAGGTGATAATACTGCACATGTCTTAAGGGGGAAAGTCTATTTTCTTTATCATGTGACTTGCAAATTCCATAATAACAGAATTCTACCCTTTGGGCTTATAACAGAGCTGCTGTCACTGAGACAAAATGAGAATGTGAATACTATACAATAAATGGGAAAACAGGAAAAAAAGAGGTACTTTTTAGTTTAGTTTTTATGGGGATTTTTGTTGTTGTTGTTGTTGCTGTTTGTGACAGGCTCTCACATGCTGGCCTAGGCTGGTAGAGTCTTGGACATGGATAGGCAGAATGAAGGCCAGGTCAGATGCTAAGCAGACTTGAGCTTTTTGGTGGATGGCACTGGAGAGATAACAAGACATCTTTGCAAGACATCACAGTGTCTACTCACATTCCGAAGCCCAACGTTAGAAGCTAGTAAATGCAATCTATCCATCTTCCCATCCTTGTTTTACCACCATCTGTGTATCTTTCTATATGTAAACTTGCTTTTTTATTCAAACCAGCTGAAATTGAATTTTTTGGGCTTTTTCAGCAGCAAGAGACATACTAGTTGAAGAATATACTAACGAAAAACTTCTACCCTCTTACTAAGCTGAGGCAGTGAGGAGCTTAGAGTTCAGGCTCTTAAAGAAGAAGCCTGGAGCATGAGAAGATGATGTCTTCTGCCAAGTATATGTTCAGGCAGGTGAATGGGAACTGAGTGCCCAGGGCCCAGCAGGAAATTGGTTGAGGCAAACTTGAACATATTTATTTAGATAGAACTCCATGTGTTCCAACTTACAAACATGAGTGAGAAAGAAATGCATTGCTCGTGGTGAGGTCTGAAGTCCAGATGGAATGAGGAACTCCAGGGAACACACTTGTGCAGAGAAAGTGAACTCACCCTTTATATAGAGATCATATCTTGAAAAGACTCTAGATTCTTTCATTTTAAAAAAAATATAGAGTACAACAATAAAAAGTTGAATGTCCCATAAGGGAAAAGCAATTTGATCAAATAAGAACAGGCGAGCCCCAAAGGATGACTTCAGAGGAACATCCACACAGGCAAAGGCCCATCAGAGACCACATGATCAAAATGGAGCTTGACATGTTCAGGAGCTGAACGGTAAGATAAAGAAACAAGGTCACAAGCATTTGCACAGAAGATAGTAGGAACTCTAGTACTAATGTGTAGTCGAGATCTCAAGAGCACATGATGCCTTTACTAGACATGGATAAAGTATTAGCAGCTTTTAAGATAGATCAGAATAGAATTTATTAGGCTGAAAACCAGAGAGGAAAAAAAAAAGTGTAGAAATATTCATAAAAGAAAATTGAGAAATTTAGTAAGAAATATCAGCATCAACCAAGGATAAATATAGATTCCCAACTCACAAAGAGGGTAAAAAAAGAGGATTTATAGTTCTCTAAGGAGCCACTGTTTGGGCACCAACTTATTTCTTAAGAGAATGCTCTGATAAACCCAATATGCTGAAAAACCAATGCCTCACCCAACAGAATTCACCCATCCTTATTTCTAACCCACAAGTGACCACCTGATGAGGTTGGTCCTTGTTAAAGAATGTGTGGATTTAACACATTTTCAGAGAAAATAGACAAATAGAGAATGTGGCATCAACGTGCTCCTGCCTAAAGAAACATAGGGAGGCACTGAAGTCAGTTAAAATTTAGACTACAACAAGGAAGAAATAGGTAATGATAGATAGATAGATAGATAGATAGATAGATAGATAGATAGATAGAGATAGATAGATAGATAGATAGATAGATAGACAGAGATAGATAGATAGATAGATAGACAGAGATAGATAGATAGACAGAGATAGATAGATAGATAGATAGATAGATAGATAGATAGATAGATAGATAGACAGAGATAGATAGATAGATAGACAGATAGATAGATAGAGATAGATAGATAGATAGATAGATAGATAGATAGATAGACAGAGACAGATAGATATAGATAGACAGACAGACAGATAGATATAGATAGATAATATAGATTAGATAAAAGATAGTGGGAAAAGTTTAAACCAGAGGAAGAGATGGAGAGATGACAAGCAGACGGGTGGAGGATATGTATAGATGATTGATAAGATGACAGATGAAAGACAGACAGCAGTGAGATGGTTTAAGCAAAAAGAGGGGATTGGTAGGTGACAGGTAGGCAGGGAGATGTATGATAGATACAAAAATAGATAGAAAAGATGATACGTACATAGAGAGGTAGATGAAAGGCAGGGAAAATGGTTAGGATACATGATGGAAGGTAATAGGCATGGATATATGAAAAAGTGGAAAGAAGACAGGGAATAGATGATAGGAAGAGAGAAGGGAGATAGATGTATGCTGGTTGTATAATAGATGATATCTATAAAGATGGATTATAGACAGATGATAGGTCGATAGCTAATAGAGAGTTACGGAGGAGAGATGAATGAGTTTTAGAATGGCATTCATTTTGACTTCATAAGATATCAGTAATGAATGTCGTTGTTAAAGTCATGCTGAATTAAAACAGGTAAAAATGGAATAACAGTGAGATGAAAGTAATTTGATTCATAGTTCTTTGAACCATTCATGGCCCGAGCAAATGCTAATTCATATTATAACAACACAAATAAAGGCCATGTGCCCAAGTCTCCAGGATGACACGTACGGCTCAGCTCGATTCTAGTGAGTGAGTAAGATGAGAGAGCTTCAGTAATAAACGCATCTGCAGTCTTTCCGTATGAAGGCAATGCACAGAAAACTGGTGGTGTAACTAACACGGATGTATCAATGACCACATCATCATTTGCTTTCTTCTGTTTCATGCTCTATCACAGACTACACATGATGCAGTAGTTTATAAAGAACAGACATCTCTCACTTTGGGGCTCCTTGAAATACAAGATAATTTGCTCCATTTTATGGTGTGTGTGTGTGTGTGTGTGTGTGTGTGTGTGTGTGTGTGTGTGTGACATTCATAAAGGTGAATATAACCACAAAATACATCATATTAGGGAAAAATGGAAAATGAAGCATAAAATCAGCTGAAACCATCATCTAAGGCTTTTATGGAATGATTGCACAAGGATTTAAAAGTTATGACTTAATAGAAGGGTCACAACTATGTGAACACTTGGGGAATCTCTCTCAGGAATTGGAAACCCAAAGAGTCAACTGTACATTCTAGCACAGGAAGGTCAAATGTAAGAAATGAAAGTGCCATCCCAAGAATTGAACTGCAAATTGGAATTAAATGCAGAGAGAAAGGGGTTAAACAGAAACTCGAGGAAGAATGAAGTAGCAATCAAAAACATGTGTGAAACAGGAGAGACGGCATCAGAAAGAAAGTATTTTAAATTTCAGGAGGAAAGTAGATTATGAGATCCAGACCAGAATTTTCCAGAGAGTTTATAAACTCAACAGAACCAAGAAGTGTTAACACAGAGAAAAACCGCCCTGAAGAGAGGAGAGAGCAACGCAGTGGTATTAAAGAAAACATAGTAATTTAAAAGCACCCGGGAAAAATTGAACAAAAAACCCTAAAATGATAAAAATTGCACCTGAATTCTCTTAAAAAACAATGGAAAATTAGATGGCAGAATCCCTGGTTTAAAGTGCAGATCATTAAAAATTCTGATAATATTTTGTTTCTAAACGCCATTTAAAATTAACATAAACTAGTAAAAGTCTATAGAGATCAGTTGAGAAGATTTATATAAAACAGACCTGTGTTGAAAATCGATGTCAAATGAAATCAATAGCTACCTTCCCCACCTCAAAAACAAACAAACAAACCCAGAATGATGGAAAAATCCTCAAAAGGGGTTCATAGGTCTGTGAATATAGGAGTACTTTTTAATCAAGTATGTGATTTATATTTTCTTATGAATATTTAACCATGGGGGCTAGTGGCCAGAATGAGCATCCATGTCATATCTTCTGGTGTAAGATCAAAACAGTGAACGTGTTAAAGGAATAGCTGCCATTTTTAGGCAGACGGTTTTATTGGGAATGGTTCTTGTTTGTACAGTTTTGTTGAGCGCCAGTGTTCAACTCGCATCAAAGGCTACAATCATGAAGCAATGCTCATTTACTTGTTTGCCTATGTTTCTCTGTTAACATTTTACTCGTATATATTCTTCCTTTCTGTTCCTCACGAACGTTCTCTTCAGTACTACAGAGGATGGTTTATGGTGAAGCAAAGAGCTGGGTGCTGCCAGAGGTATCATACACATGTAAGAAGATTGTAGGAGAGAGACTGGGAATGCAGTGTTCCCAGGAGAGTGAACTGCTCAGCCACATCCGGATGGTCTCAGTATTTAAGGACCTGCTACTCGGAACAAATAAGACAAATTGGAATGTTGTGATTAAACCGAAAATTAAACTATCAAAAGCATTAAAATATAGGTTCTGCAGGTAATTGATGAAGCAATGAAAGTCTAAATATGATGTGTTAATTAGACCGGTCTATGGTAAAACTGAGGTAGCTGGTGATTTATTTTTCCGCACAAGAAGTAAATTTGAAAACAAATGTGTTAAACAGCAATTAGTGTTTTACGATTTGTATATAAAGTCATATATTTAAGATTTGAAGCCTCACTTTTCATTCTTAAAATAGCCATTTCCGACCTGTGTGTCTCCGGAGGGCTCTGGACTGAGTGATGTGAACTTTCCAGTTGGAAAGCCTTGTTCTGTTTACCCCGAGTTGAAGTTGCACACTTCTAAATTTTTAAAGAGCAATCACTTGTATTTTTGATGTAATAAAATGTGGATAGAATACTGATGGTTTTAAAACACGATTCTGAGAAATACAAATACCTACCATGATTACGTGCCAAGAACAAATTATAATGACTCAATGAACCATTTTCCCATCAAAACATATTAAAAAAATAGTATGGACTTTTTAATCAAATAGCCTCACCCTAATTCAAAGGAAATTGTGAAGTCTTAAAATGTTCAATTATGAACTAGCCCGATGGTTCTCCTAGTTCTGTGGGGAGAGTGAAGCCATTCAATTTAATTCAAGTGCAGTATCATGATAATGGTGTTTGGAAAAATTCTAATCTCTCTGTCCAGGTCCACAAATCCTATGGAGAAGCTGAAGTCTGGGCTTCTGATGGATTCTTTGTCATCATTGCCGTTGATGTTTTGACTGTCTGCTTCCGTTTCTCCTTTTCAATCTCAAATCATCTCATATCTAGTGGTCCTGACTGCTGCCTTCCAGATGTTTGTGCTGTGCTTTGACTTTCCTTGGCAGGTCTTCTCGCTCTATGCTCTATGCACACAAACTAACATGTCTAACTTACGACAGACTAATAAATCAATACTTTAAAAGTACGTAACTCTTAAGTTACATAGAAAAGCTTCTCTCTACCGAATCACACATGATAGTAGCACTTCCTTGCTTGGATACTTCTGATATCTTAGGCTACTTATTTAAATGGTGTTTAATATTTGAAGGAACATGAAGGGTTATATGAACTTAGAAGATATGTGTGTCCAAATTTGGCAAAGAGTTTTAAAAATATATGGAAACCACAAACTTCTGGCTTTATTCGTAATTCACAGGTAACCATGGACACCCTGATTCTGTCTTCTTTCTCCTTATGTGACCACAGAGATGAATTTAAGTTTTGTCAATGAGAGAAGCACTGCAGAAAAAAAAAATATTGACAGTGGAAATGAAATAGAAACAGGTAATATTATCACTTAAATAGTGATTTATTATTAAATAGTGATCGAGTATTGTGGTTACAAAGCTGTAATAATTAATAATGTGTGTGTGTGTGTGTGTGTGTGTGTGTATCAGACTGTTAGTCAATATCTCAAAGAAAGGAGAAGTCTTTGGTGAAAACAGAGGTAGCACTTGATTATCCATTATCTGTCAAATACACAGTATCTGTTAGATACTCAATAAAATAATATAAGTGAAACACTATATTCTAAAAGTGTTTGTATTTGTTATATATTGCATGCTGAATTATACCCAGTGTGTGGTGACTCAAAAGCCACAATTACTATTATCATATCATATCCTATCATATCATATCTGTGGGTCAGGAATGTGGGCCCAGTGTAGCTGGTTCTGTTGGGACTGGGGTGCCTGCCACAGACAGAAAGTTGGTACCGAGCTCAAATCTCAACTCTTGACAAAAGAAAGACTGGCTTCAAGCTCACTCTTTGCCCCCCTGGAGCATCCCATTCTTCTGGGGTGGTTGGTGTCTAGAAGCTCAGTCCGTATCCTGTGGGCAACCCAGCAACGAAGCTAACTTCAGTCAAATGCACAAAGGCAGCAAGGGAAATAAACAGTGTCCAGCGAGACCATAGTAATGAAGACTCAGCATGATGCTGCTATTTCACTTAACAGAAGTGACCCACTGTGTCCTGTGACACACACACACACACACACACACACAAGGGAGCATATGATGGTTGTGACCGCTAGAGGCTCTGACCACTGAGGCCTGTGCTAATATTCTTCCTAGCAAAGAAGCACAAATGAAGACTATTTGTCAATGGACTCTGAAATAATAGAAAAGTTCTCATGAGACAATGTAACAGAATAGTAAGGAATCCCATGATACTGACGCTTACGGTAGTCGGCAAAGATAAACTATGATACAGTCAAACACAATAGTGTTTATGTCGCGGAAACATGTTTTCTGCATCCACTCTTACCACTCAGGTCAGAGGACAGGTCACATGCAACTGAGTGGGCTACTTTTAATACTAGTCAAGAATATCACAGCCTTCTTAGTCCTATATACTTTTGTTCCTTTAAATCCCTGTTCTAGTGCCAATAGTACTAGTGAGTCAGAACAGGTATGGAAACAAGGGCCACTTGAAAGTCTGCAGTGGACAGCGACATTGTGGAGCATGGGGACAAAGAGTTCTGCATGCTAGAGACAGTGACCTAGCCCCTCTGACCCATCACTACCTGCCTGATGGAAGCATAAGAACCTCTAGTTTAATGAGTCCGGAATGCATGTGACTGGACATGGGATAGGAGTGGGTACATATGAAAAGGAAGATTTTTTTTAAAAATTCTCAGTTCTATTAAAGAATAACTCAATCTTAGAAGCTTCGGGTTGCCTAGGATTTGAGGCATTATTGAAAAGATTTAATTTGGTCTTCCTAATTGGGGGGTTGGGGGGAAGAGACACACCAACAGGAGAGGCAGAAGAAACTCTTTCTGCTCTAAAGATACAGACATGAGCCACAGAGCAAAGGATGCAGGCATGGGGTTGAGGACAGCAAGATGTGAATTTTCCTAAATGGCCCCCTGCAGGATTACAGCCCTCCTTGTCCCAGGAAACAATGCCAGAATTCTCCCCTCCATGCCTTCAAGGTAAAGCTTATATATTATTCTTACCTAGTCTTTATAATAGACTGTTGCAGAACCACCAGAAACTGTTACTAAATATTAATGAGTAGTTACCTCAGATTAAAAAAAACACTGTAACTTATGAGGTCAAATCTAGGAACATACATTAAAAGATGAATTTTGGAAACTTTGATGAATCACTCTGCACAGAGCTGTCACAGCATAAATGGTAAAACATGCTTAACCTTAAATTTTTACTTTTGCATTTATTCATGGAAAATATTAACTTTGGAAGAGTCTTTCTGTAACTGTAGACTCACCACATGACATATATAATAAAGATAAAATTGGTATCGAACATTTGTTGAGACAATAATAAAGTCATCCCAATAGCATCATATGAAAAGATGCATATAAAATCAGAATCAGTATTTATGAAAGGGGATTGCAAGGCATGTCACTTTCAGAAGAAAATTGAAAACAATTTTAAATGCTTATAACAAGAAGATATTTTTGAAAATCTGTATTCAGATTTTGAATAAAATATTTACTATGAAAAAAATAACATTTGGTTTAAATCTCTATTACTATGGTAATAGAAAAAAATAAGAAATGGCTTTATTTTCTAAAATAACTCTAAAATTGAGTTGATAGAAATGTCATTATGTTACTAAAAGTATTTTATGTACTTCTTTTATTATTATAATATATGATGCCATTGTGGTGATTTTGTTGGTGAATATTCGCCAGAGAAACAGAATCAGAGGGCATTCAAAGGACAGATAGACATGGGCAAGTGGCTAATGGAATTATGAAGAAGTCCTGATATCTACAGTCAGCATGCTGGAGACCCAGAGAGTTGACGATGCAGCCAGTGACCCCGATACTGGGGAGGTTTTGCTGCTTTTAATACAGTCTGATGGTGGGAAACTATAAGTTGCTGGCTCAAACACAAACACACAAACACACACACACACACACACACACACACACACACACACACACTCACACAATCCCACTGTGAATCTTTTTTGTCATCATTTCTGCCACGAATGAATTTTACTTTTAGAGTTTTGTAAATGTTTTTTATTTTTTCAGCTTTATTCTAAAACACTTCATTTTATTCGCCCCACAATGCCCCTTTATGAAAAATGCTAAATGATAGCCTATATATTTTGGTAGATTTGTGCATTTAAAGTAATATATTGTCTTCAAGTGTGCATGGACTGAGGAGTTCACTGAGCTCCAAAGGACGATGGTTGAGCTCAGTAGATCTCAAAACAAAATAAAAATGACATGAATGTGGGAAAGATACTCATAGGGAGTAGGGAGGGAAAATGGAGGTGGGAGAAAATGAGCACTGGTGAGGGAGGAGGGGGGTGATGGGGAGGAGAGAAATGATCACTGGAAAGGGAGGAGGGGGATAATTTGGCAGGAGAGAGAGGAGCACTGTTTAGGTTCCATTAACCAGAAATAATTCTATGTGTGAAATTGTCAGAGAAGAAGTATAACAGTTTAGAAAGTAGCATGTACTTTTTAACATACATACTCTGTATATGTCATTTTGTGACCTAGCTGTAAAACCATGCAGTGAAGAGGTGAAATAACCTCAGATGTTATAATTCATCAGGATTTAATAATATGTAACAAAAGGCAAAGGGGAATATTTCAAGGTGGCATTTCATTAGTGGAATTATGGAATTATAGGTTATGGGCGCCATGGAGCTTGTTTTAGAGAAATCGTCATTATCAGTGTCCTCTTTAGTCACTGAGAAGTCAACTCCCTAAAAGTATTTCCTTTCTCATCTTATTATTTCCTTTCCTCAAATGAATAAAAGAAAATCTCTTGCATTACGTTTATAATCCATCATGAGTAGGACGTGTGTTTTCTATGAAGTCTTTATTACGTTGATAAGTGTTTTCCTTCTTAGGATATTAAGAATTTACAAATAGAAAATAAAGCAGAGTATTAGCAAATCTTTAAAATTAAACGTTTGAACTTGAAACAGCAAATAGAAGATAAGCAGCTTATACATAAATTTCAAACAAAAATGCAAATAATCCAATTAGCATGTTAAAATGTGTTTTCCTTTTAAATTACAGCATTGATCTTTTCATCAAAATTATATCTTTTGAACAGCATTGTTTCCTGGACAATGGGGTATTCACCCATGCAAGCATCTGGAATTTATAATGAGCTCAGTGTTTGGATAAAGAATAATGAACATTATACTTCTGCCAAATTTGAAACAGAAAGTAAAATATAGTGTTTTTATTGAAAAATCTAACATGAATATTAAATCCATGTCGACTGTGGAAACAGAGATGCTACAGGTAAGCTGTGCTTTCTCACCAAAATGTCATCTGAAAAAATAATGTGGAGAGAGAAAGACCTGTGGATAGATACAAAATCAGGGAATATTGTTGGCAAAGAGTTGTATTTTCACGTGTGCTTGTTCATCTCGAAATTTTAAGTTTTACTAACCATCACTTACACCAACACTGCACGAAGTGACCTTGTTCGGCTGACTTTAATCATTTTATAATATAGCAAATTCAGACTTGAGGGGGTGGTCTTGAGAATATTTGATCATCATAAGTCAACTCCTGAGGTCACTTTGAGAGTCATTGTGGAGAAATTCCTTGCTTGAGGAATGTTTAGGAAAGGTAATTTTAGAAAAAGTGGAACAAATATCCTGACAGCCTGGATAGTGTGGGTAAGAGTGTAAAATGGAGCTCAAGTAATAATCAGTACATCCAAGTGAGGACTTTTACCCACGGTCACTGCAGGACCTAAATCATGGGCAGGTGATCTCTTCCTCTGTGTGTGGCTCCTTTCATAACTTAGAATACACTTTCAGAGTTCCAGAAGGAATGAACTGAGTACTCATCTTGAGATGGAAAAACAGGTCAGATTAATTTTTTGTTTTTTAAAATAGGCTCCCTTTCCAAGGATCAACTCAATATCTCCATGAGTGTTTTACTGATATTACTGGCAGACCTACCTACTAAGGCAATATCACAATCCTTCACTGCTGATCTTAATTTAATAATTTTCCAAGTGAAAAACTACTCATGAGTTCAAAACTGATATTCTAATAGTGTGTGTGGGGAAAGCTCTGCCCTAAGGTGTTTGGAAAATGTAAATTCTTACTTATAATAACATGAAAATAGTCACATAAGTTTGTGAGTGAGCAGAGGAAAAACATAAGCCAAGTATCTCTGAATGATGGAGGCACTTTCTGAGAAAGGCTTCTGTGGGTGTTTTTGTCCTATAAAGATCATGTTTATGTGCAGAAGAAAATTATGCATATTGCTGCAAGCTACATGATAACTCTCTCTCTTTCTCTCTCTCTCTGTATACACTGAACCAAGAACATAGTAGGCAAGCCCTGTACCACTTGTCTCTACTCAGATCTGTTTTTTTTTTAAACTTTAATTTGATACAGATTCTCATTAAACTGCCTGGGATAGCACCAAATTTGGGATACTCCTGCCTCAGTTATCTGAGCTGGGGTTCCAGATGTGCATCACTCTGCCAGATTCTATTCGGATACCATTTGCCTCTGTAAAACAATGAACTGATTTAATTTCCAGCAGAGTACATAGGATAAGGGGTTATTATATGAAATGAGGTGAGCCAGGCACAGAATGAAAAATAATGTGTTTTCACATATATGGAAACTAAAAATGGTTCCTGCTAAGAAGTGGGGGATTAAGTTGTGGTTGGCAGAGCCTTGGGACAGTGTGAAGGAGACATGGAAAGTGACTAGGCCCTGGAAATAGGGGCAATGACAGGAAGGATAACTTCCTAGAGCCCTGCAGCAGAGTATAACAGCTAAGGTCGAGAATGACTGAATATTCAAAAACAGCTTATTTAGAGGACATTGAATGTTACCAACGCAAATAAATAATAAGTGTTTTAGGTGGTGAGCTAGTTACCCTCATCTGGTTACTATGCATGCAGGAACACAAAACATGACAACCCTGAATAATGAAACTCATCTGCATGGGGTTGCATATATCCTTCCAACAAATAAATATTCATATATCCATCTTTTTCATAAAATGGATTAGACCGAGGAAGGAAGTTTCACTGGACTTGATAAAGTTTTCTTATTTATGTGTTCTTTACACATATTGAATTGAAGTTGTAAATATACCATGAAAATTCTATATTGATTTATTACCTTACTGATTTACATGTGAATATTCCCTGAAATTATAGCATGTTTAAATTCTTATACTCAATAATATTTGGGAGAATACACCAAATCTTGCTTGTATAAGCAAATTCACAGAATATAATGTTATATGCATCCCATAAAATTATATATCCTCAAAATGAATGGCAAACAGAATTATGTTGACTAATGTCTAACCTGATAAATTAATCATAAATAAAAGACTAACACACAAAAGTATTCTGATTATCATATACACTCTATCATAGAAAAATACTAACTGAAAAACCAAAACCATTCTTATCTTTCAATCTTACTAACTATAATCTTTCCACCCAGGAATAAATCACAACATGGCCCTGTATTTAAATGTGTATAAGTGGGATTATTTTTTGATGCAGACCATTTATGTTTTTCTTTTTATCATAAAATTCAAAGTTTTGTCTATTTGATGGCATAATTTTCAGTTTTTCAATAGTAGAACATCAAGAAATTCTTGATAACGACAGATAGAGACTATCTCTCATTATTTCATCCCATTTTCTTATGTGATGTTAAATTTAATTAAATGAAATTGAATCTTCAATATATATTCATATATATTGAACTCATATATTCAACTGTGTAAGAAGAGTAACATCAAAGTGCATTCTCTGTAACTCGGGGAAAGTTCAGAATCTGTGCTTCCATTCTTCCTGGATTTGCTTCATTTTATCATCAAAGAGCAACACAGAGAAGTACTGACTGTGTAAGAACCCGCAGACTTCTGCCAACAAGGGTTGTAGGTGTAGCTCAATGCTGTTTTCCTGTCCTCTGTCATTCCTGACCTCTTGCTCCATTGTAGTCTGAATTCAGCCAGCTAACTCCACCATGGGGTACAGGCACTTCCCAAGACAATCTGAGCCCCAAGCTCCTCTCTGTTATGCAGGAATACCTTTGACCCCATCAGCACCTCACAGTGTGTAGAACCTCATGCTGTTGCTCCTGTGTTTTTTACATCCTTGGTTTGATTTTCTCCTCTCACCCAGCCAGGGTAAAATTATTCATTTCCTCCTCCTCCTACCCTCCCTTCTCCTCCTCCTCCCCCTCCTTCTCTCCCTCTTCCTCCTCCTCCTCGTCTTCCTCTTCCTCCTCCTCTTCCTTTTCCTCCTTCTTCTTCCTCCTCCTCTTTGTCTCTATTGTATATTTATTTCACTTTGTTCTGTCTTTGTTTCTACTTTTATTTTTTTCTCTATGCTTCATAAATATCTCTTAATGGCCTTAATTTATTTTTTAAAATTTATTTATATCTCTCTCATACAATGCATTCCTACCTACCATAGGTACCACCCTACCTAACCCCACTCCCACTCCCACTGTTAGGAGTCCTACAAGAACTCTAAGCTAAATAACAACCTATATGCAGAGTACCTGGTGCAGACCCATGCAGGCTGCGAGAGTGCCTCTTCGGTCTCTCCGAGCCCCTATGAGCCATGATTAGTTGATTCTGTGGACCTTGTTTTCTTGGTGCCCTTGACTCCTCTGGCTCCTAGAATTGTGGCAGTACAGCTAAGGTGGCAGCTTACCAAGGAAGACAAGGAGGCATTTTCATAGGTGCAAGCCCTGCCAGACCTCAGCAGAGGGAACCGCCATCATGGTCAGAGGCGTATTTGAGAGTGGAACGCTGAGCCTCTGAGCTCAGGTGTTTTTATTTATTTGCTCAGGTGCAGATCATAGCAATCGCACAACCCCGCCCCCACAGAAATTCAACACCTACAGACAATATAAAACGCCAAGACCTAGCTTAGCCCCTCACCCAATCATGCATTAAACATTTTATACATAACTAAAAATAAACTTCCACAACATAGAATCCTTCCTCCCCCTCTTCTATGGGGTTCCCTGAACTCCACCTAAAGTGTGGCTTTGGGTCTCTGCATCTGCTCGGTCAGCTGCCGGAGGAAGCCTCTCTGATGAAGACTGGGCTAGGCACTGATATAAGAGTATAGCAGAATATCATTGAGAATTATTTCATTGCTTTGTTGTTGTTGTTTATTGGCTAGTCACATTTGGTTCTATCCTAGGTCTCTGGGCTATCCACCATCCAGTTCCAGGCCATCCAAGCAGTGTCAGGTATGGGCTACCTATCATAGTCTGGGCCCTGTTTGACCAATCAGTGGTTGGCCACTCCCATAAGTTCTGCGTCTCCATTGCCCGAATCCACCTTGCAGGTAGGATGGATAGTAGTAGGTAGGTAGAAGATTTTGTGTCTGGGTTGATGGCCCAGTTCCCCCAGTGGAAGTCTTGCCTGGTAAGAGAAAATGGGCTGTTCAGACTCCATATTCCCCATTACTAGGAGTCCTCGCTAGGACAACCCTTGCAGATTCTGGCGAGTTTCCACTGCACTAGGTTTCCACATGTCTCCCGAAATGCCCCCCAGCCCAATTCCCATTGTCTGTCCCTATAGTCTCTTCCACCATCCCGTAGAAGCTGATCCCTCCTGTTCCCATGCCCAGCTGCCCCCAGCTTACCTGAGAAATCTGTTCTAATCCCATTCTTGGACTTTTGACTAAGGTCAAGTATAGCATCTGTCCATATCAGCTTATTGATTACTTCTGTTTATGTGTTTTCAACATAGTGATCTATGACCTTCATTTTTTCTTCTCATTACATCTTTTAAAGTCATTTTGAGCTTAGACATTTTATTGAAAAAAAAGAAAGACATAAAGGCAAGCTCTGTTGCAGGCCTCCAAACTTCTTGCTTTAGAGGAACGGGTACACATTTAAATCGGCATGCGATGCAGGGAATAAACATGATTGATAAACATAGACAGTTTGAGTCTTAAATTGTTTTGTCAAGAGCAGACTGAATTTTCCTGGAAATGGAGAAATAGAACAGAGACAAAAATTATTTCTGTGGAAAAAATACAATTTTCCAAAGCCTTAATATGTCTGAAAAAGAGTTTTGATGGCTTCTTGAAAACTTCCTGAGACATGGTGCTCTCGTCTGGAACGAGGAAACTCCAGGTAAAGGAATGGGAAAAAACTTCTTTCTCTAAATTCTGCTAGCAATTAATATCTGTGTCTTTTAAATTATTAAGACTTCAAATTCACATGATGGTAAATTCACTTACTTTACCCTTGAAAATACATATGTCCACACACACTCTCTCTCATGCACGCTCACACGCATGTATATATGAGAATAAGTTATTGTTTTAACTATTCCTCTCATCCGAAAGGAAGAGAAGCGGGACTGAACAATAAAAACTGTTACAATCGTATTGATTACATTGAAATAAATGTAACAGGAATGAATAATTAGTAATTCGTTCTAGATTCCTTTGTAAATTTGTATTTTATCATCTAGAGCTGAGAAAACATATTGTCCTCAAACAGTTCGACCTTATTTCTCATATGGAGAAAGCAATTCCTTTCCATAACTAATAACTAACGGATCAATTATCAATTATTAATGATGATTGATAAAAGAGTAACACGCACGTATCAAATCTGATAGATGTCACTGTTTAACAGTATGCTCCTAAATACCATATGTCCTGAAATTCCATTAAGATATAAATAAAGAATGTGTCGTGTCTTAATTTTTGTTGTGGTACGTTTATAATACTATAACTGGGTTCCCTTAAGATACACATGCAGACAATATGGTGGATTACAAATCAGATCCCGGCCGCTACTTCTGGTTGCATCACAGTTTAAGCCAAAGCATAATTTTATTTTATACGCCAACAAAATTGTCATTCTGGGAAATAGCCTTCATAGTATCCTCTAGGATCATATAAAATGAATTATTATTGCAGCTAAGTGTTCACTGTGTGAAGCTTAGAAGAACACTAGCTTGCTGGCTGTGTTCGTGTCTTTCTTCACAATTGCTATAAAACAGAAATGATAGGACTGTAAAGAGCAGTGTAAAATTACTATGTAGTACATTGTCGTTTGACACGAAGCATGGGGCCTCGCCGGCTGTAATCTTAATGAACACCATGCTACAGATGTTAAAAATATATGTTGCTATCTATTAACAATCCACTACCCAAACATATTTATATCGTTTCTGCGTTTGCATGCTCCTTTAAGGAGTGCTGTTATTTTAGTTAACAAGACACCAAAATCTCATTCAATAAGAAATCTGAATGTTATATTAAATCATCAATAAAATTCAACAGTAGCAACAAGCAGAGTAATTGCTGAAAATTAAAATGCTTTGAAATTTTGATTGTGAAAGACTAATTAAATTCAGCTGGGAAATTTTATCATCTGGTACTTACATTCAGAACACAATAGGAGACTTGGCCACTGGATATCTGCATGGAAAACTGGCTTTCACATGCATTCACTCAGAAGTATGTTTTAAAAAATGCAAGTTTTAGGCCCTCCAGAATCATGTAATTAATTTTCTGTATCTGCTACCTTGCCCCTGAAATAATCTAACTTACCTCATTAATTGCTATTCTTTCAACTAAAGTTGCCAGAGGTTCTAATATAAGTGAAATAGAGAGAGAGGTCTTCTGCAGAGTCAAGGAGTCCACTAAAGCAACAAAGGAACAAACTCCACAGAAAGACAAGGAGGAAGCTAGACCAAAATGGTATTTGGATCTCGTACTACTGTGCTTCTGTTGCTCTGGTAAACACATGGTTAAAAACAATTTGGGATGGAAATGGGTTATTTGGCTCACAGTCTACCATCGAACTAAGTTGGGGCAAGAAATCAAAAGAACTGGAGGCAGGAGATGATGCAGAGGCCATGGAGGAGTGCTGCTTACTGGCTTGCTCCCATCGCTTGCTTGACTTGCTTGGCTTGCTTTCTTATAGAACCCAGGACCAGCAGCCCAGATGAGCTGGGCACTCCCACATCAATAATTAATCAAAAGCCTGCCTCACAGACTTGCTCACAGGCCAGTCTGATGGAGGCAATTCCTCAGTCGAGAGTCTCTCTTCCAGATATATCTAATTTGAGTCACATTGACAAAACCAACTACGAGAGATCCCAAGCAGCTGGTTCACCCTATATGTCCTTCAGTGTTTGTATAATTCTCCCCATTGTTTTCTATATGTGATGGTTGGAATAAGAGTGGCTCCCATAGGCTCATATATTTGCATGCTTAGTCATCATGAAGTGGCACTATTTGAGAAGGATTAGGGGGCGTGACCTCAATAGGTGTGGCCTTATTGGAAGAAATGTGTCACTGGGGGTGGACTTTGACTTTTTGGAAACCCGTGCCAAACCCAGTCTCCATTTCCCTCTCTTGGTTTATGGATCATGATGTAGTTCTCAGCTACTGCTCCAAGGCCAGGCCTGTGATGCTCCCCACCATGATAATAATGGACTAAGATTCTGAAACTCTAAGCATCCCCCCAATTAAATGCTTTATTTTAAAGGAGTTGCCTTGGTCATGGTGTCTCTTCACAGCAAGAGAACACTGGCTAAGTCACTTCAGGATAGAAAAGTTGTCAAATACTGATTTTAAACTCTATTTTACACTTTCGCAAATTCAAATTTTTATACTCCAAGATGAACTTTCCAGTTACCTCAGCTTGGATTTCGTTGGATAGATGAAGGAAGAAAAGTTTCCCTTAGGGTAAAAGTGTCTGGAGGAATGCCAGCTTTGTGTAATGTGCTTCTATTCTGACCAGAGACTAAACCAGTTTAACAATCATCACCCTGCATGCGTTGCTGTGTTGCATGTGGAATTGCAAACAACCAACTCCAGGTCTTGGTTTAGGTTAACTAATTCATCTATCTGAAATTCTTTTTTGGATTCCTATTAAGTCGGTTCTGGAAGCTATACTAAGTACTGGGATACCACAGTGGAAATATTAAGAGCCTCACATGATGCCCTGTGCTGTGTGGTACATAACTGGACGTAAATAAATACCCACAACTGCCCTGCCTGAGCATCGCAGGTTAGATCAGGGATGGAGTCATGGGATGGTTACAAGTACTTCTTCAAATAATACAGCAAGGGAAAAAATCTCTGCAAGGAAGGGGCTGGTAAGCGATTAAAGCTAGCAACATTATCTTTCTCTGAGTTGGAAACAGTTATCATGTCCAGTGAACTGAGAGTGTTCCCAGTTAGGGATGGAGACGCAATCAGGCCGTGCAGGAATAGGAGAGCCTGGAGGAGGAATTTTCATTTAGGTGCAATAATAGATGTTTGTATTATTTCATGCGAAGGAGCGGTCAGATGCCGTTTGTATTTTAAGAGGGTTTGCTCTGCGGTTATGTGGAGAATGAGTTGGGAGGAAGGTGAAAATCTTTGAAACTGTCAGTGTGTTAGGTGTGAGTATTGAGAGGAATAAAGACTTCAGGTTACTCCATTTGGGACCTTGAGTAATTAGATCAACCGCAGCAAGTGGGAGCTAAAATGGAGGAGATGCCAGTTTGCAAAACAATTACCCGGAAATACTAAGCTGGGAGCCTGCCACTGCAGTGCATTGTAATCACGCCCAGGAAAGTGTCAGGTGACTGTGTGCACACTTCTGCGAGATGATGAGTTGAGAAGCTGCTTTCCGAATGCTGTGTGTGCTTTCCTGCAGCTTTCACAGCGTCAGCTCAGACACTCTCGGGGTCTGCGTTGTGACTGTCCTTTCTGCCACGTGTCGAATACATTGAGGAGATAACTTTTGTACAGAATGATTTTGCTATGAGGATTCACCTCTTCCAATCGAGAAGGAAGCTCTCTTTGTCTGAGCACTGATCTGGAAGCTATCTTGGTTATTTTTGTTTTGTTTCGTTCGTTTGTTTTTGACTCACAGTTCTGCAGTAGAACAGCGGAGACTATTATGTGGCTGGGCTGAACCTTCTGAGGGTCGGCAGCAAGGCAAGGAGGCCACTCTGAGGAGAGAGACATCCACTGGGTGAGAAGAATCAGGAGCCATGAGGTGGACTCATTCCCTTTAGATAACAGCCCACTGCTGTGGATTCTAATACAGCCCAGCAAGAGCCAATCTGTGTCTACCAGAGATCATTAATCTGCTCTGTAGCATGGAGCTCAGGACTTCATTGCCTTCTACTCGGTTCCCCGTTAAATATGCAGCCCAGACACCTCGGTGCCACCACACTGGCCACCGAGCTTAGGGTATGTGGTGGAGCTGTTGGAATAAGCGGTGTCCAAATCATGACCCTAGGATAAAGAGCAGCTTCACACTGGGTGCAGCTTCTCTTGACCTTCATATAATCCTTGCTAATTGGCTTATGTACATCAAGCAAATCCCTATGTATTTAAACAGTGGATTCTGCTAATCACAACCATCTTTCTCTGACTATCGGCTGCTTTAATTGCCAATTTTCTCTTACTGCTGGTTGCAAATGCTTTGCTTATCTGGCTTCTGAGAGTTACATGTGAACCCCCGATTCCTAAGATTACCAAACCCAAGAGGATTGCCACCAGTTAACACTGACCTCAAAACAGGAGCCACCAGTGTGGGGTCCGGAGCGGGTATACCTCCCAACCAGCTCATTCCTCATCACAACACCTTCTAGACTTAACCATGGTGAGCACAGTCACTTTGTGGATTTCCTCACATTACAATCTACTCTGCAGTCCCTGGGCCCCTAGCTCTTTGATCCATTAAGATATGTTATCACATTCTCTAAGCATTACAGAGGCTTATACTGGAACTCTAGGGCACAGTCGTTAGCTTCTTATCAAGATACTGATTTCAGCATCTTAGGAGGGTTGGGTGATATCAAGGATCCCCAATTTTACTTGGTATGATCTCCCTGCTATGAAAGCCTCCCAATCCAGGCACAACTATTTCTTTGTTTTATACTAACCTCTCCTCACTTGAAAAGTCCACATTCTGCCTAGTTATTCTGGTAGGTATCTGGTTGGCCAGAAGGAGCATAAGAAAACTTGTGTCAGCACAAAATGATCTTTAAAAAAAAAAAAAAAAAAGACAGCAGATCCAGCTTCTAATGGCAGAAGCATCTTCCTACAAGACCCCACTGATTCAAAGACATCTTCAAGTGCATCATTCTCTAACATACATCCCTGATTGTCCCCAGATTAACCATCTCCTGTTAGATGGTCCTCATCTCTCTGAAGCCACAGCATCGCATTTGCACTGGAAGAGAAGCGCTCTCAGCATGAGCTTAGAGATACAAAGTCCACTTGAATATATAAAGACAGTTTAGCCAGTTTGTCAGCAGTGTTTTTTTCAAAAGGAAAGAGAAGATTAAAAAAAAAATACAATATAGCTATTACCTTCAAGGTAATCAAATGTCCTGTTATCATAATAATTAAGAGAATGAGATCTGAACCAAATATGTTTAACTTCTCAAGTGTGATTATATAGAAAAACCATCTTGTCATATGCAAAAGATATAAATGTTAAAGAAGTGCTTGTTAATGTGACCAAGTTGTGACATTATGATGGCATTTGAGTATTTATTTCAGTTCTCTGATACCTAGATCGCTGAACAGAAAACACAGCAGCATTTGTTAGCAAAATTACAAATGCACAAATGACGCTCTAGGTATATGGTACAGAGTGGCCACTTGATAGACATTTGTAGAACCATTTAATTCCTTAAGATAGGATAATTCTACTTTTGACAGTGTCAGCTAACATTCCACCTGTTTCAGGCAAAACTTTAGAAAAAAAATACATTATCATGATTTTCTTTGAGTGGAGAAATATAAAATATATGTGTTTTATATTATAATTTAAAGTTCTATTCTTAGGAGGAATAAAGTTTCCAAGAATTGTTATATATTTCAAGTGAAAGAGATTGGTAGTTTCAGGCCTTAAGGCGCTGAAAATTCAATTGATGTGTTTTATAGAATTCCTAATGGAAAGGAGCCCTACTGTAAGAAAAATATGCAGGTTTAAAATGCAAATGTAAAGTGTTTGATTTATTTAACAGCTTATCAAGTCCCTTGCATACAGATGACTCTTTAGAATAACTGGGGTATTGCAGGCTGTGTTGATGAGCCCATCACTGGATCAACGCTTTCTGATGTCCTTTGGACATAACATTACAGTGATGTGGAAGACCTACCTTGCACACATGAGCAGTATGTGTCCTGCTCTATTTTTAAAAATAAAATAAGATTTTGATTCTCACATTTGGCCATTCCAGCTATGTTATCCAAAACAAAAAACATAAGACAGAGACTTGACACAATTAAGTTATAATTATTAAGTATAACATTTATTACAATTAAATGTAATAAATAAATATAATTATTAAGTAATAATTTAAAATAAACTTGCCACAAAATAATGGAGAAGATGCAAATTCAGGACTTTTAAGACATATTTTGGCAAAGGTAGTGTCATCAAAGTGGAGAAGTTACCTGCTGTCACAATGCAAACCCTCAAAAGCCACCAAGGCATTGACTTTTTTGCATGTCGATTCCTCAGTTTGCATGTGTGTTTTGTCCCCGCCCATGATCAGTCTTAAACCCAGCTGCGGCAGTGTTAAGAGCTGAGGTTGGACTCTTGGGGGCGACTAGACAGTGAAGGCTCTGTTCTGAATGGATTCTTGCCTTGACAAAGAAGCTGGTGGTTCCACACACCTATTTCTTCTGCCCTGTGTAGGCAGCATTCACTCCCTCCAGAAGCATGGCTTAAACTCAGAGTGAGATTCTCACCAAACCTAAACCATGATCTTGGATTTCAGGCACTTGTTTGACATTTTCAAATGTGCTATTATTTGTGTCAAAAGGAGTAATTTATTCATCCATGCTGCTACACTGTAAAATATTTAGATTTTTATACTTTTTTAAGAAAATCCTTAATGATCATTCTGTGCATTATACTGATTATGCCCCTAGAAATTATTTAATAAACTTAGAATAAAACTTTCTGACATATAGTGTGCTGGGCGAGATAATCTGAACTTACTCTCCCAGAAGGAGTAATAATTTATACTCCCCCTGGAAGATGGTGAGTCAGCATGTTAGAGATAATAAAGCAACCTAAGTAAAAAGGGAACATTTTCTTCTTGTGCAATGTTATTAAGTACAATTTTCTCTCACATGCAAACATAAACTTGTATGTCATTCTCTTTTGTAAGCACTATTTTACAGGCCATTTTTATATTGTACTTCTCTCATATTTCTGTTGATACATAGTACTTTTTGCATTCTGGCTGTTAATCATTTGTTTATGTTCACCATACATGGAGGAATATAAAGTTTTATATTTCTTCTTGTCTCGGTTTTGTGCCAGGGCTCACTTGTTAGCACCTATCACATTATACAAGGGACACAATCTCCTGGATTTTTTGGTTGGTATAAGTCTATATTTCAGCCTTGTATTCGCTGCTTCTTCAAGTCAGCGAAAGTGCCACAGACGATTCATCCTCTCTGGAGGTGTGAATACATTTTCTTCAGAGATCTAGAACTGATGTGTATCTGTGTGTGTGTGTGTGTGTGTGTGTGTGTGTGTGTGTGTACGTGTGCAAGGGCATGTGTCTGTCTTTGTGTGTGTGTGTTTGTGAGTGTGTGTATGTATCTCTGTGGGCATGTGTGTGCATCCACATGTGGGTGAGCATGTGTGTGTGTTTGTGTACATATGTGTGTATGGGCATGTGTATGTACGTGTGTATGTGTTTGCATGTGTGTATGGGCATGTGTGTAAGTGTGTGTGTTATCTTCTTGGAAAGATCAGGGATCTTACATTTATTTTCCGTATATCATAAACAATAATGTACATATATGTGTATATATATATTTCTTCAATGTAATTGTTAAATACCCCATTCCATCGCCCCAACCAAAATAAACCCAGAACAATCCACAGTAGCCTGAGAATCCTACATTCTCCAGCAGAACCCGAGGCCACTCAGGAGGACTTTCCAGTCAGCTTTCACAGTATTTGGCTCTACTCACACTAATCTTGCTGAAGGGCAAGGTTTTTCTCACCCCCTGGTTACCTCATCCTGTATCATATGTTTACAACTGTGTTTGGTTCTTTCGCTGGGGCATTTCTTGCTGAGTTGATGGCTTGTTATTCTTTCGGCAGGAACCAGTCTTAGGATTGACGGGGAAAGTTAAATGGAGCAGGCAAAGATCGCTTGTTGGTTAACTCCCTGCTCTTTAGTCCCTGAGGCTAACTCTGTCCTTACACTTCTAACTCTAGGGTGTGTTTCAAACCCTTGTGATAGTGCATTTAATCCAGGCCAGGATCCCCACACTAGATCCAACAACTACACGACACAACCTTGCATGTAAACCCTCATAAAAAAGCATTGTTTTCGTGAACACTTCGTTGCTGTTTTACTTTTGATGATTCAACTTAAAGAAAATATTACGCGCAAAATACAGGAAATAAAGGACACCCACGTAATTCAGAATTAACTGCAATATTCTCTTTACAGAATGTTTAGTGAAGCCAACTCAATCAGCCTGATATTAGGAGGCAGGCACAGGACTTTGGCAAAAGCTTGAGCCCTCATGGTGCTTGGCTAACATCAACAAGGACAATGTAACAAAGCCACATGAAATTTTGGAATTACACAAATCCCATTACAGAAATGGCAGGGACACAGAGTATTGGAGTGCAGAATTCCTTTAACAGTGCTGTTCTTCATCGATCTGACACTCTCTCAGTTAAATAGGAAAATTGCTTCCCAAATAAGGGCACATTGTCAGTGCTGTTCTTATTTCCAGGTATTTATTTCTTTAAGCTGAGGGAAAGCTAAGAAATAATCAAAGAGTTGCAAGGGTAGTGTTTGGAGTTTATACAATTTCACGTTTTTTTTCAAAGATGCTTATTTCTTTGTTATCTCATTTAGGAATGCTACAGTCAAGTAGTTAATTTAAATGAAATCAATATGTTGATCTTATGAAAGTGTTATCTGCGCAATCTTGAATCTGTACATCATAAAAATGATACAGTTAAAAATTAGGTTGTTTCACAAAACAGAACACAGAAAACTGTTCATGCTGCTTCAAATTTTAGTTCTTTTCATTGTCTATTTTATTTATGTACTTTGATGGGAAAGACACAAATAAATGTATCAGTCAAGTTGACTTGTGGCTCATGGTGGTTTGAATGGGAATGACCCTCAGAGGCTCGTAGATCTGAATGCATGGTCATTAGGGAACGACACTCCTTGACGGGGATAAGGAGGTATGGATTTGTTGGAGGAAGAGTGTCATTGGGGGTGAGCTTTGAAGTTTCAAATGCTCAAGCCAGGCCTAGTCTCCCTATCTATCTATCTATCTATCTATCTATCTATCTATCTATCTATCTATCTATCATCTCTCTCTCTATCTATCTGTCTGTCTGTCTGTCTGTCTGTCTGTCTATCTTCCTGCTGCCTCCTGATCCACGTGTGGCACTCTGAGCCCTTCTTCAGTGCCATGTCTGGAAGCTGCCATGCTTCCAGCCTTGACGATAATGGACTAAACCTCTGAATCTGTAAGCCAGCCCCGATTAAATGCTTTTCTTAATAAGAGTTGCCTCAGTTATGGTGTCTACTCAGAGTGATAGAACATCGACTACAACACTTGTATATGTGGCTAACTGACATGTAAATATCGCATGAGGATGTTATCAAAACTAGATTAAAATGGTACAGTATTTTGAAAAAAGAATGATAGGGCAAAATTATGTCTTAAAATTCAAATACGGCTAAGTAGTGTATTTTGTGCATTTAAGCCATTTTTGGTCTAAATTTTCTAATCAGTTGTTACGGCAACATTTGTATTTTTATCTGATGTGACTATTTGGACAGGAAAAATACTTGTAAATGAGGTTTTTCTTTATGATATACAACAAATGTTCAACATGATCCCTAAAATATTAAGTAAAAATTATGTAGTTCTTCCTTATTACGTTTTCTAAGGCAAAGTAAAAATGATTTGTAGTAGTTAGCTGGTACGGCGGCTCAACAAGAAAGACACGGAAGCAGTTCATAGATGCAAGCCCTGGCGTATCTCAGCAGAGGGAACCACTATCCTGGCCAGCGCCATACTGGACAGTGGAACCGTGTTTGTTTTTATTGATTCAGAATGTGTCAGGTGTTAGTTATATTGATAGCATGTGCAGATCATTAGTAATCAAACATCCCCAACATTATCTTATGGGTTCCTCCAAAGAGCTCGGATCATTTCTCTGGCTGTGACCTCTATAGCACACACAGCTTTTTCTCCAGGCTCTTGCTGGCTTCACTCCATTGCTATTGTCATTCTTGGTTATACCATGATACATACATATATATATATGCGCATAGATATGTATACATATATATACACATATATATGTATCATGGTACTGGCATCTTTGGAATTTTGGGGTCTTCTGCTTCAACTGGACTGCACTTTTACCGATAGCCTCTCACAGGCTCTCTTCATGGTGCCAAGCCTCAGCTTCTTTACATAACCTCTTCAAGCTGGGCCTTCAACTGCCACTGAGGCTGCATTTTCATCAATAGCCTCTCCTGGGCTCTCTTCATGGTGACAAGCTTCAGTTTCTTTACATGGGCCTTCAACTGCCACTGAGCTTGCACCTTCACCAATGGTCTCTTCTGGCCTTTCAGAGTGCTAAGCCTCAGCTGCTCTCCAAAGACTCCTTCGTGCCTTTAAAACAAGCACCACCTGAGTCACTCTTACAGAACCAAGTTTGACTACCAGGATGAGATACAATCTCAGCCAGTTCTGGAAGACAGCTTCTGTATGCTAACCCTGAGGAAACACTTTCTAGATTTTAAAACAGAGTCTGGCTTGCAAGAAAAACAACTGATAACCTTGCCTGCAGGAAGGTTTCCCTCATGGGGTGGAGTGCTCATCACCATAGCAGATGTGTCTTGTCAGGACTTCCTCACCTCACTAGTATCCGGACAGGTTTGCAGAAAACAAAACGAAACAAAGCAAGGCAGACTCTGAGAGGTCTGGAGTTCCGTTTTCTTCTTCCTTGTCCGCAGGTTGGATTAGCTGGCGTGATGTCCTGTCCCACATTGCAGGCATCATTTGTAGTTGGATGCTGGCTGCTGTAGTGGCTAACCAAAGAAGAGAAGAAGGCATTCTCATATGTGCAAACTCTACCAGACCTCAGCAGAGGGAACCACCATCCTGGCCATTTCCATAATGGACAGTGGAACCCTGAGCATCCCAGCTCAGTTGTTTTTTATTGATACAGAACTCAGGTGTTCTACTGATAGCACATGGCAGATTATTAGCAATCAAATACCACCCCCCACATAAATCTAACACCTACAAACAATGCAAAGCACCAAGACCTAAGGAGTTCCTCACCCAACAGTGCACAGAACAATTGTTTTATACATAACTCTACAACACTCATCATTCTGCCTCTATCTTCTAAGAGCTATACAATGACAGGTGGGGGCTTCCTTGCTTGGTTTAGACAATGGTGGTGGTGCATCCTACGGATTCCTGCATGCTAGGCAAGAACTCTACCAACTGAGCCACACCCTCTTCAGCAGCAATCACCAAACTTCATAGCTTTCTCTGCACCCTACAATGCCACAAGTGTCCCTTGGTCAGAACTTCACTTCAAAAGAAAAATTCACAAAGATTGTGACAGGGAAAGCAACTCTAATGCTATAAATGTTAAACATTTTTTGTCAGCCAAGTTTACTGCAAACCCAAGGATGAACCTTCATGCAATGAAAGGGTGCTGTGGAAGCTATTTTTTAGTTATGCTTAAAATGCTTGTTCTGTGCACTGCTTTGCCTATATTCTCTCAAGTAGATTAAGGTAATACTACAGCATTATATTTTCCTAATTATGTTCTGATAACAGGTCAAAGGGATAAACTTATGATGATATCTTTTGGTCATTAAAACATACTGGACAAGGTGTTTCTTCAAAGAAATGAGAAGACAGCGTCTGAAAATGCTACATTAAAGAGATGTTGGCAAACTTCATAAATATTTCACAGGTATTTTCAAAGAAAATTCTGATGCGATTCATGTAAAATGTCTACTTTCTTGAAATTTTCCATATCTTATGTTGCTCGTTTATAAATATTATAAGGATTTTTTGTAATTTTACCTGAACAGTATCCACTTGTCCGTTTTAGGTTTTAATTTGACACTAACATCTTAAAATATACTTGACCCTTGCTTGCGCAATAGTTTTGTAAGTGTGAAGCATACTATCCATGCCAGCAGCTTTGAAACCCCAAAGAGTGATCTCTAACGTTAACGAAGATTCTGACAAAATAGTACATATTTGATGGAGATTTTCAAGCCACTTCTGGAATACTGAGACGCTTGGTTTAAAATTAGTGAATCAGTGGAATCAGATAGATATGACTTAAATAATACTTTAATCCTTTTGTTGGAGGAGTCAGTAAATGTGTTAGAAATCGTATTTTAAAGGGATAAATCTCTGATTGCTAATTGCAGAGAAAGGTACGTGGATACATCATTTAGTACTAAAGTTGAGGCTTTATGACTGGGAAAAAGAAGAGGAAAATATATAAATATTTAACCTCTGACCTGGCCACTTAGCTGTCATTATAAAATGATTGCATGTGTGGAAGAAATGCAAAGTCTGAGGCACTTTTTATTAAGCCCCCTACTAAGTGGTAAATCACTGACCTTTGTTCTCAGCTTTCAGTGCAGAAAGAGTGCATAACTACAAATTGTCCATTCCAGCTCAGAGACTGTGAGAACTGCTCAAGAATAATACAAACAGCTAATGTCAGCTCTGAGATGATTTATAAATATATAAGGACATGTAAGTAGAAGACAGAAAGGATGCCATTTTATGAATACAATTTCAAAGCAATTGTGAATAAACATTATTTAGCCTATATTCTTTCAAGTAGATTAAGGTAATACTACAGCATTATACTTTCCTAATTATGTTCACACACTGAGAGAATCTTGATTAATATTGGCTCTGCATTTTCACTCTGATTTTCTCAAAATGTTACTTCTAATGAAATAAAAGCTAATTATATGCTACACAAACTAATTAGGCCTAAAAGTTCTTTATTTGCCTCTGTAAATAAAATATTTTTCACTTGAGGTGTACACACTAGTAGAGAAGCAACTTCTCTTGAAAAATACTCTTGAGTCTCATGTTCCTGTCTCCAGTGGAGTAATGGTACCAAATGAGGTGTCATACGTTAAATAAATATAAACCTAGAGAAGCTATTTTCTGATGGGGACAGCAGACACTGCAGTCAGAGGCTGCGAACAGAATGGGACATCACAAGGTGACCCCAAGATAATCACAACATTCGGCTGCAGATTCTTGTTGACTGCATCTCACAGCAATGAGTTCAGCCAGAACCCAGTGATCTAGCGGAATGACTCAATAAGAGGCTGGAGCTCTCAGATGCCAACTAGATTGAGGTTTTTGAACATGACACAGAAAACAAGAGCGCTGAGACGGGAGGCAGTTTAGAAGTCTGTATGAGGTCTTGTAAGACGCTATCCAAACATCTGCCTAAGAACTGGACAGCGCTTTACAGAGACGACATCATCATGCTAGTGCAATGGAGAACCTGATGGGCCTAGGGTGAGACACTGGGGTTACATCCAGCCATGACAGACAGCGTCGAACATTCTAGCTACCGATCTTTGACTTCGGAAATGCCACTGTGTGCGCGTGCATGTGAGTGTGTGTATGTGTGAGTGTGTGTGTGTGTATGTGTGAGTGTGTGTGCGTGTGTGTGTGCATGTGTGCGTGTGTGCGTGTGTGCGTGTGCGTGTGTGCATGCATGTGTGTGAGTATGCATGTGTGTGTGTGTGAGTGTGTGTGTGTGCGTGTGTGTGAGTGTGTGTGAGCATGTGTGTGTGTGTGCGTGTGCGTGTGTGCATGCATGTGTGTGAGTATGCATGTGTGTGTGTGAGTGTGTGTGTGTGCGTGTGTGTGACTGTGTGTCTGTGTGTGTGTGAGCATGTGTGTGTGTGTGTGCGTGTGCGTGTGTGCATGCATGTGTGTGAGCATGCGTGTGTGTGTGTGAGTGTGCGTGTATGTGTGAGTGTGTGTGTGTGCATGTGTGTGTGTGTGCGTGTGTGCATGCATGTGTGTGAGTTTGCATGTGTGTGTGTGTGAGTGTGTGTGTGTGCGTGTGTGTGAGTGTGTGTCTGTGTGTGTGTGAGCATGTGTGTGTGTGTGCGTGTGTGCATGCATGTGTGTGAGTATGCGTGTGTGTGTGTGTGCATGTGTGTGTGTGTGCCCGTGTGCGTGTGTGCATGCATGTGTGTGAGTATGTGTGTGTGTGTGTGTGTGTGTGTGTTGCTTTTCACAGGTAAAAAAGAAGAGAGTCCCCTCTACCATTATGCTTTCCTTCTGGACAATACTCAGTGCTCAGGCCAATTCAGGCTCCCTCACATTCTAGCTAAATATTTAACCCACTAGTTGAGATTTTGTCCTCTTTTCCTATGCAGGAGGAACTAATTCAAATAGTGCAAAAATACACAATTTCATATATTCAAGCTGCTTTGGCAAACTTATTTCTGAGATTGTTTGGAAGATTAAAGTTTTTGAATGGTAGGGTGTAAGTGAAATGATACTTCACCTAAAAAGCCTCCTGGTATTTAACTGTCAGTCAACGAACGTATATATTATTCATACGTATGCACCAAGGAAAAAGCTCTTGCTATTCAGTTGAATACTTGGGTTTTACTGCATTTTCAAAGAGAATGGATACTCTGCAACACATAGCCAGGACCTCCACATGTCTTGCGCTGTAGGAAGCTGCATTTATTTAATAAGTAAGCTTTGCTCTCCCTGGGAACTCTGTATTTAGCTGTATTTAACTCATGGCAGAATGTGGAACAGAAGCAGGAAATGAATAACTGTCTTCACACATGACATGATATCCAATATAAGGAAGTTAATGTAAATATATATATATATATATATATATGTATATACACACACACCACCATATACATATAGTACACATATACATATATATATATATATATATATATATATATATATATATATATATATGTGTGTGTGTGTGTGTGTGTATGTATGTGTGTGTGTGTGTATGTGTGGTGTATACTCCATCACACACATGTCCCTGACTGAATAAATTCATATGGTTCAGTGTTCACTTAGTGATATGGAGGAATATTGACTACAACTAATATAAATTTCAAGGGCTCAAGTAATATGTGGCAGAGACTGGAAAGGCCTTGGGTCTGATCCCAGAATTAAAAAAAAAAATGGAAGCAGAAAATAAAGGCAATACTTCAGTTCACATGACTTGATAGGTTGAATGATCACAGGAAAAAACAAAAACATGATTTATTAAAGATGGCTGTTCAACAGAATTTTCTCCTGAAAGATATTTAATGTCTGCAATTGCAGAATTCATTGTTTTTAATTGGCTAATTAATCATAAAGCATTAGAAAACAAAAACAATTTAGTTAACTTGCTATCTATTTTTGTTTACATCATGGTTTGCTGGTGTGATATTTACCAGTGTTTACAAAAGCTGTAACAACTGCTCCTGAGTTAAGTCATAGAATAAATTGTTTTACCCATGGATGGCTGTGAAAACATTACAGCTTGGTTGCTATTTTCTTTTTTCAAGATAGGTTTTCATTCTGTAGCCCAGGCTGGCCTAGAGCTTAGCATGTGCTATGTAACCCAGCCAGGCCAATGCACCTTCCTTGATTGCCCAGATGAGCCTGAGAATACTGGTATGTGTCACAATGCCTGGTTGCAACATTTTATTGTCTGACTCTGATTGTTTTCTAAAGATTTCGGTATGTATTCAACGACTGGAAAATAGGCAAATGACAATATGAGTTCTGTCTGTTGATAGAGCTACCTCATTGTTGTCTCCAGGAGGGAGTATCAGCATCAGTGTGTCTGATTTATCCAGTAGATAGGACATCATTTCTCTATTTTCTGATTTTTTCCCCATCAATTTTCTGATTTTTCCTCCTTTCAGGATGCCCTCTGGCATCTGATTTCCTTCTCTGCTGTAAGATGGTTACGTCACACTTTCTTAGGTTGCACTGCAGGCCTTTAGAATGTATGCTGGAAGACAATGAAACAGTGGCTCTGGGCTCCTCCTGGAGTCTCTGCCCAGTGTGATATGATGCAGCTTCATCAAGTCCCTTTCTCCTGCTCTCCATTTGCTGTAAATTGCTTCCATGCTTCCAGACAACCCACCATTCCTCCTTTACTTTGCCTTTGTTTTCTACATCAATAAAAGTCCCCTGAAATAACACTTTCTTCATGAGTAAAATGCATTCAGAATGTGCCCACTGCCATCTTATGTGGGTTCTCAAATCTTCCTTTTTAAAGGCAGGATCTCCTGAGTTCTGCCGCACATTACTAAGAAATTTAAACACTGGTTGGTTGCCTGAAAATGGTACGCCTTAACCCGAACGATAACGATTTAGAACGTTCGTGTCATTGACAGTTAAGCAACCGACCACTCAGAGCCATCGCTTTCCCACAGACTCAGCCTGGACAAGAGAGATGCTGCATTGTCTAGAAACATGCTCTTATTTCTGGATAATTATTGTATGCAGAAGCAAGTCACGTGTGATACTTTGCCACCAAGGGTTATCATTTGTTATGACATAGTAAATATCCATCTACGCTTCAACCTATTTACATGAACATTCCATTTCTTATTTGTGAATTTCCCCACGTGAAATGATGCATCTCTTAACAGCCATGCCATTTTTGCTCCATTTAGTCAAGTTGATAGACAGACGTGATTCTGCTTTATTCTTCCCTTATAAACATAACTGCTGTCAACACTGACATATAACTCTTCTGTGCACATGTATTTTTTTTTTGATAACTTTGGGGAATACCATAAGATGAAATTAATTTCAGGTTTATGTGAAAACTGAAAATTAGTATTTACAATTACAGAATCAGAAGATCGTCCAAATTTGCCATTATATATGCTATACAGTCGCATCAGGCATGTAAGGCTGGGAGGCAAAGTTATTCTAAAGACTGAAATTCAGAAAGCTAGTTCAAACACATTCTGAAATAAAATACATGCATTCAAAAACCATAATTGATATTAAAGCTATCGAAATGGTTCTTAGCTTTTTATTGATGGAAGGATCAATATCGCGTGTGTTATATAAGTATTTTATAATGCACATTTTAAAATGTTTTGTAGAACAATTACCCATCGGCACACATGTTAAGTACTCCATTTCATATACAGAGTATCTATCAGTGAAGAAAAGCCATCTCTTCTCTCCCTCTCCCTCGCTCCTCTCTCTCCCTCTCCCTCGCTCTACTCTCTCCCTCCCCCTCTCTTTCTCTCCATATATATATATACATATATATATATATGATATATATGTGTGTGTGTGTGTATATGTACATGTATATATGGAGTACATATGTATATGTATATGTATGTGTATATATATGTATACACACATATATGTACACACACATGGTACTCAACACATAGTCACTTGCATATCTATTATTTGGTTACTATTACTCCACAAAATACCCGTGAACTGTGTAAACATACTATTTAACTATTTAGGAATTACTTGAGGAACAATTCTTCAGAAACTGGCTGGGCTGTGGTCATGTGGAGGTTCAGCTGAGCAGGTCCTTCAAGTAACTCACCTTCATGGGCTGTAGCCTGGAGCTCATTTGAACTGTGGACCATAGTGATCACTCTGGACATTTCCAGCATCGTTATTTGAAGGCAGACTTTCCAGGGAACATTGGACTCTTATGAACTCTGACTATTTTCAGCTCACATGCACAGAGTATTATCAGGTGTCCATATGATGTGTCGTGGGTTCCTCTAAACTCAGTTGTGTTGCATTGCTTGGGATAAGTACTAAAGGCTAAAGATGACCAGAGGGTTCCTGAGGTTGATTTTAATTCAAAAGCAGGGGACACTCCTCAATGGGTAGAGCATCAGAGAGATGAGAGATGTTTTGATAAATCTCCTCACATAATAGTTTAGAACTCAACCAGTTCCAGGAAGACTCATAAACAATGTATTTACCTTGGGTAGCAAAAAGACTGAGTTAGACTCCAGGATCAAGGAACTGGCCTAAAACAACCCTGAATTGTGAATGGGCATTAAAATGGCAGATAAGTGGAAAAGATCAAAATGTGTCAAATCTGAGGGAGAATGAGCCCTGAATACTACAAGAGATGCCCTGTGGTGGATTTGTGGGAGTGCTGAGGGATTGCTATGTTCCACCACATGAACATACATGTCTGTATAGTCATATATGTAAGCACCTGCCCTTATACTAAGCCAAACATAAGTTAATGATGAGGGCTCCAACACATTTCATATCACATGACCATTTCAGCTTCCATTCTCACCGTCATGCAAATGCAAATGCTCACTGTGAGATAGCTCACGGCCGTTGTTGTTCATGAGCCAGCCACCGCTCTCCATCACATCAATTAAACATAAGAGCATATAGGCACAGACATGCGAGAACCGTGAAGATGTATCTCCGTAGAAAATAAGGGGAGCAATGAGGTACTGTTTCTTCTGCCTTCAGTAATTTGTTGTTTTCTATTTTTTCACATGACAGCCATTTACTATTTCCTACATTAGGATAATTCTGCTATTCATTTCTCCTTTGACTTCAGATAGTAGCCAGTTGCTCATAAAGTTTATGTATGTTCCTCGACTCTTAAAACCACATGTTCAATATGTCTTACCTAGAGCATTCTTTGAGTTCTTATCTTATAATCCTCCAGAATCTAACGTAAATTGAGATGCAATTTAAAAGAATAATTGACTAGCATAAAATCTATTGCATGAAAAATCATTTTGAGACATTATAAAACAGACTTCTAAGTGTTTACGAGATAAGATCACAATAGAATACTCCATTCTATTAAGACATTTCTGTATTTATGCAAATTTTCTTCATTGTCGTTGTACGAAGCCATTTTATTGTGCTTTAAGAAGGCTAGCATGTCAGTTCCAGGTTTTCAAGTCCTAACGGCGATCACCTACGTTGTGTAGATTTTGTAGTTAGTTAAACTGAGGAAAAAGGCACATTTAGACATTTTAGACATTTAGACATAATCTCTGAGATTTTGAGGGATTTTCATTAATGTTTATTTTATTATTAATGTATTATGTTTATTATATTATACTTTATATTATAGTTTAGTATAATGTAATTATATTATAATCATCGTATTAGTTAATGAAGAGGTTTTAATCATTTTCGAAAATTGCTCAAGTGTTAAAGGTCACTTATTCACTCTACATTGCCATAGGCTCCTAAGGGGTTTCAACAAACTTAGCCTTCAGTAGTGTCCCATTTCAGTCACCAAAAGAAAAGCAATTATACTTGATAGTCTGGAATCATCAAAGCTATCAATATCCACGCACTGCAAACATCTTTCTATTCTTTAGCGAGCAGACTTAATGGTTCAGTGTTCCCTGCGCGTGTGCAGAAAACACATACTATAATTATTATTTTGATGAAAGCTGGATAAACTCAGATCTAAAAGGCCAGAAGAAGCTTTCAAGAGTCCAAATCTGGAGAACCGAAGGCAGTTCCTAGCTGACTCTTTGAGAAGATCTTTATAAGAAGGCACAATAATAATAATAATGGATTGTAGTGTGTTTTTACTAATGTGTCCAGTTACAAGGTGGCTTGGTTTTCCTCGAGTCTGGCCCCGGTATTTACGAAGTCGATATGACTCTTAAATGTGTTCATCTCATCTCATTCAATTTGACGATCATAGTTCAAAATGGTCACATTAAACATTTATTGTATATGGCAGTTGCATAATATACAGTAAAGATGGGGAGACACATGAAGGATCAAATTCAGTACTGGATGAGAGTTGGTAAGAGGTAGAGCCTAGATCCAGCCCTGTGCATAGAAACCTTGTACATGGTCTGAAACAGATCACGTCATGTCAGTTGTAACTTGTAAGTTACCAGGGCATTTAAAGCACTGTCTGCAACTGAAGTACTCGGGACCGAAGAGGAAAGAGGTTTGGGTCTGAACTCAGTTTCACATATTTTGACCACAAGCACATCACTAATTCTTTATGACTGTTTACACATAGGACTCGGGTGTACTTTTAAAATGGTAGATATATGGGATAGGCTTAAATATTGCCAGTGTTTGTTATCACTGTGGCCTGAGACATTAGTGGCAGTTGGCACAAGCTGGACCCTTCCATCCAAGCAGAAAACACAGCCATGCACAGCTGCTCCACATGCCAAGCCTGCTTCTGGCTGAAGTTTTTTTCAGGAACTAAAGTTTCAATTTTACTAATAAATAAAAGTTATCTTAGGTTTCATACTCAGGAAATATGATCTATTTCAACTGAAATATCCACCTTCTCCACCCTGGAAGTTCTTACAGAATAGAAGGATTACGGCACCAATTCCTTCCATTCAAAGACTCCAGTAATGCCTTTTGTGAAAGAAGGTTGGTAATCACAACTGCTTAGCAGACAACTCAGCCCTTCATGCTTGATTTAACGCTACAGTTCTTAAAATTTTAGGAGTCAGTCTCCCTATACAATAATAGATCCATCAAAACACTTCTTCGTGTTTACCACGTATCACCAATCACCAGAAGACGGTTTGCCTTGCACCGGGCTGTCAATATTTGTATAAATGCATTTTAAATGGGCCTTATTTTCTTACTCAATGCTCCAATTCGGAGGTATTAATCCCCGAATGAGATTGAGTTATGTGTTATCCCTGACAAGGGTCTGTCACGGTTCTTGGGTACAAGCACGGGGCTCACGAAGCATTGCCAGTAACAGAAGGATACGGTTATTCTTTCCTGAATGAATCACAGTGAGGTTCGGACCCACACAACATCAGCCTCATCTGCGGAGGTGTGTACACAGTGGATGACTGGCTCAGTTCAGATTTCTACTCCTTCCAAGGCTCTAGGTGTGACTTTAATACGCATGCTTTACTCTTAAGGTACGTGTAACTTTAGAATTTAAAAATCTGGGCAGATAGTGAGCTTTGAGGAGTGCTACTTTTTATTCTGCTCATATGATTGCAGGGTAAATTCAGATTTTTAAAAATTCATTGAAGTAACTAAATGCGCCCCAAATAGGATTAACTATTTAGATTGTGTTTGGAAAGCTGCTTACACACACACACACACACACGTATATATGTGTGTGTACGCGTGAGTGTCTTCAAGATAAACATTCCTAAGAGATATAGGAGTTAATCCAACACTTACTGCCATGAGGAAATAGCCTAAACTGTCTCAAAATTAAAGGAAGTTTATTTTGTGCTCATAAAGTTTTTTTTAAAAAAGGAGTTGTTCTCTATTCTCTTGTAACTATTCATTTCTGTGTGAGGATGCAGAGACAAATTTGTTTCATTTCAAAGTTTCCACAGAGGTTGTTTTTGTCAACGTAGAGTCAAGTAACATGTATGGGATACAGAAAGTATCATGTTGTAATACACCTGGGCCCCAATCTGGGTGAGATGAGCCATTTCATTGGCATTCTCTTGGCTGGAATTTGTATCTAAGGCCTCAAGAGACATAAAATAAAACTAGAAAATGTAGCCATATCTTAGTTCCAAGAAAAACAAATTATTTTTATAAAAACCTAGCTAATGAAGTAAAATATATTACAATGTTTTGTAGCATTCAATTCTGGTGGTTCACATCTTTTTTTTTTCTTTGATGTCCCTTCCTGTCTCATCTTCTCCACCCTTCTGCCCCATGTTGTCTCTCTTTAATTCTATAGGACATGAAATAATTAAATATTTTGCCTTCAAATTACCACTGACTACCAAGTCCATAACTGTAGAAGGATTGAAGACATTGCTTTAGTTTAAATGAATCCTGGAGATTTTTGAAGTCTCAATTATACTATCTAGTAGTTTGCTAATAACTCATTTCTTTTGGAGTAGATCAGGTAAATAATGATAATTGGAGTGAAATTATTATTGCCTGCCTTTTTCTCCTCACTACCGGGTATCCCTTGATTCTTGGGGTTCAGAGGAACTACTTTACTGTGATTTTTTTTGTGTGTATGCTTGTGTTGCTGTCCCTCAGAGGCAAGGGTTTATTTTGGGATGACATATGACTCTTTAGTACTAAATCTAGAACATGAAATCTGAAGTAATTGATGTGTTTGTTGCCTCTAAGACCTAGTCTCATGCGTTGAGAAGCTCCCACTGTTTCAGGGATGGTGATAGCTTTTCTTTTTCTTTTCTTTCTTTAGGTATTCATTTAAATAATGACTGTATGGAGGAGAACTTTGTATTTTCTCTGATAATGGGCTCATAAGAAGATGAATTCTCAGCTATCTACATGTCTTGCATGTCTTACAGGGATATGTGCTGAAACATTTGTCATCATGATGACACTCTGTAGCTTTGAAACCACATTTAACAGCAGGATAGATCGTGCAAATCCAACACTTTCCATGTGACTTCCATGAGTGACTCAGGTTCACGCTGGCTTTCAGTTAGTAACAGCACAGTCACAGACACATAAGACTAATCACTTCCCTCAGTAATAGGCCAAATATAAAATGCATTTTAAGGGTATATAGTTAGGAATTATTCTCTAATAAGTATTTTGCTAATTGAGAAAACATAAACGTTGAAAACACATGAAAGTTCTGAAGGAAATTTTGCCATGGCCAGTTAAAGACTGGATGAAGTATGGGACCTTAGACACACTGCCAGATTTCAGTGGGTATGTTTATGCATGATCAGATTTCCCTAGTTTGGGCAAAGAACTTATTTCTCATCCTTTTTCTCTTAAATATGAATATTCCTCAGTGTAAGTAGGGCAGAATTTACATGAAGTCATTCTGTTTTCAATTACACTCAGTGCATTTCTCTATTTCTTTTTTAAGTTTTAAAATGATTTAGAATTTCATGCGTGAGTTCTATGTTTACAACATTCGCCCCTTTCCCTCCTCTCCTCCAACTGCTAACATACACTCCTATCTTTCTTTCTAATTCGTGACCTCTTCCATTTAGTGTTGCTTTTGTGTGTGTGTGTGTGTGTGTGTGTGTGTGTGTGTGTGTGTGTGTGTGTGTACACACTTAGGGCTGACCACTTAGGACTGGATAACCTATTATGGACCCCCTCACTGGGGAAGACTGATTTTCCCTCTCTCACTTGGCACTTCTTATAGGAATAAAAATTTCCCATCTACTTTAGAGTCAGACATTCCGAGTATCCCCAACTTCTGTTCCTGAGAGGCAATGATTTGATTTTGTTGCTAGGGATCTGTGAAAACGGAAGAGTACTTTGATGATTCAAAAAATAGCATAAACACTGTACACAGGGTCTGTGCTGGGTTCTAGAGAAGAGGTAGTGAGCAAATATAGATAAACATTTACTATTCCACACTCCCATTGTGATGTTGTGGGAAGGCTAAGGCTTTTACATGTAGCAAGCAATTGTCAATAAACCTGTAAAACTGTAACATGATAATTTTGATGCCATGCATATTTTTTTTTTGAGCCCTGGCTTCTGGAAGTCAAGAAATTTTCACAGGGAAACAACTATATTGTTAAAATTTGGAAGATCTTAAAGCCTTTCATGAGTTAAGACAGGGTTAAGGGCAGCCAAGCAGCACAGACTAAGGTTCTCAGGCTGGAGTGACCAGGGAGCCCGAGTATAACTGGAAGATGAGCGAGTCCCATAAGTGCAGAGAGCCTGGCTATGATGTAAGACTTTTCTAAAGCGTTGAACAGGAGTGAAAAACTGTGAAAGACTCTACTTCCCATTGAAGGGTTTTGTTCTTTAGACAAAAACACAATGAGAAAGGTAGTCCTGAAAGGGATTCTGGCTACATGGCACAGACGGGAGAGAAAAAAACAAGTTGAAAGGTGGACAAGTGCAATGCTTACAGAAGACTTTATCTTGTGACCCTATGCACTGTACTCTTTCACCGCATATTTCCAGGAAGGACAAAGGGATAATGTATTTCTCAAGTACAAGAGAAATGTCCTGGTTCTCTGTCATTGGAAAAAAAAAACACTTTTGAAGCGAAACTGAACATGCTCTGGGCTTTATGACATGTGCTGGGTTCAGCTAAGGTTTAAAGCTTGTGTGGTGGTTTGAATAAAAATGACCCCCATAGGCTCATATCTTCGAATGTTTGATTCCTAGTTGGTAGAACTGTTTGGGAAGGATGAGGAGGTGTGGCCTTTTGGAGGATATGTGTCATTGAGGATGAGCTTTGAGGTTTCAAAACCTCATGCCAGGCACAGTCTCACTTCTCCTCTCTCTCTCTCTCTCTCTCTCTCTCTCTCTTTCCCTCACTCCCTGAAACTGTAAACAAATCCCCAATTAAAGGCCTACCTTCATATGTTGTTTTGGTCGGTACTATTCACAGCAGTATAACAGTAACTAGGACTGCTTCTATTTTGTAGGTAATAGAAAAAGAAAATAAACTCATGGTGTGTTATGCAAAGAGTTCCGTGGCAGCCCAAACAATCAACATTAAAGATATTGGACTTAAGTGACTCAGACAAAATAACAGCACCAGGAGGACTCGGGTTAAAGTGAAGGAGAACAGAATCTAGAAAAAAAAAAAAACAAAATTCAGAACCATGTGTAGTGAAAATTTTCACTTTATTCTTCAGATTACTCGTTTGTTTAAAGAATATACAAAGTTGGAAATCAATTTTCTAAATTTCTGGGTTGATGATGCCCTAGAGTACACATCAGTAGAAAAAAAAAATCAAGCTTCACTGACTGAAAAAAAACAAGAAAAACTCACCATCCAGGCAGCATGTGGGCCATATAAAAAGAAGTTCCTACAGCTCAGTTCAGGAGAGAGTATAAACCAGACGCAGCTGAAGTAAAATCTACCGTAAACAAGAGTGAACTTTGGAAAATTAAGGATTTTCGTTTGTTTGTTTCATTTGCCTTTGACAGAAGGTCTCGTTCTGTAGCTCCAAGTGACCTTAAAATCACTATGTAACCCATGTTGGTCTGAAACTCTTGGCAACCCTCCTGCCTCAGCCTGGAGAGCTCCGGGATTACAGAAATGAGCCATTATGCCTACCTATGCAAACATTCCTTAAATGCATCTGCCTTTGTGACTGCCCTTGGCATATCCCACAGACACTACCACTGAGCTGATGCCACAGAACCAATGAGTCTGATGTTCCGTGGTCTCAACATGCATGGATATTTGCCTGCAATCAAACATGGTTGTAAAGCTCTTCCCCTGTGACCTGGGTCTACTGTATTCTTTCTGCTTCCTGTAACATTTAAGACATAAGCACAATTCTTAGCTATAAATACACTATCTCACTCATCCTCCATTGTCCTTGAAATGAATTTGGTATTTTTTGTCTTCTTCTGCTTAAAGCCTTCTTTCCCAGTTTAGAGTGTGTTGTCAGATGTGTTGATATTTAGATGTGAAATCAGGTTAGACTCACAACAATGTGTTCCTGCTACAGATGGCTTGGCACATATTTTCTACTGCTTGGGGTGACTACAGATGGGAGTGAATAAAGTATGTGAAAGCATTTCAGAGGCTCTGAGCATGTGCATTATACAGGATGGTTATTTAATTTACCTATTGCATCTATCTTATATGGATGTGGCAGGAACTAGAATTTTATTTTATTATTATATTTTTTGGGGGTGGTTTGAGACAGGGTCTCTCTGTTGTAACTCTGGCTGTCCTGGAACTCACTCTGTAGACCAGGCTGGCCTCAAACTCACAGAGATCCACCTGCCTCTGCTTGCTGAGTGCTGGGATTAAAGGTGTGCACCATCTCTGCCCAGCAGGAACTAGAATTTTAAAGGGTACGGATGACTTGGCTTATAAACTAGTGGCCAGGATAGAAAGACAGCTTCAATACTTCAGACTATGAGTAACAATTATAATTATGGACTAGAGTGGGACAGTGTTTGTCCCGTTGTAAATAGCCTCAGTGGGTGCACCGTGATAGCCATCTCCTAGTAGGTCAGGAGTAGAATGTGTGGAAGCATTTTCATAGACATCAGAGATGTTAAGACTCAGTGAAATTTTTCTGTACAGAATCTTGCAATAGAACAATTTTGGCCTGTCCAGGTTTTTGAAATTTTATTTGTAATGTATCTGGCTGCACTCTGCAAGGAACTTGGCTTCAGCCATTGCTTGTGTTCCTGTAGTGAGTAGGGCAGCAAGGGGCACAGTGGTTTGGGGCTTCTGCACTTTGGGGAGAGTAGTATGCATGAGCACGCACTTGAGCAGCAATCACAAATTGCTCAAAAAAGGGCAGTATAAAAGTAGCTGGGATCTCAATAACTGAGGTCAGTCTGACATTTAGAGGCAGTGGGCCCGTTGACGTATGTCTGCATATTTTTGCATGATTTTTAAATGCTAACCAAGCCACCGAGCAATCAGAAAATCAAAGTGGAGCAAAAATAAAATTTTCTGCTTGACTGAAGAAGATGATGGTGGCTCCCACGTTCTTTATTCTAGAGGTTATTTAAAGATGTGTCTTAAATAAGTTGAAGAGAAAGGAAAGCAGGCAAAACAATAACTTAAAAAAAAATGTCTCAGTAGGACATGGGGGGATGGGAGGCATTTGCAACGATTCTCACTAGTTCGAGAAGCCTCCTCTGTACTACGATGTCTCAAAAATAAACACTCAAGCGTTGTGTCCACCTGGAGCATCCTCTGTCCTACTTTCCCGCTATAAGGTCACAAGATTAAAAATGATCCAAAATTACAATTATTTTAATCACTTTGTGTGATAAAAATATTGAAATTAAGAGCAACTATTCTGCACTGAAGTTAGACAATCCAATTTGATTGCAGTCAGACATTTCATTACTTTTGTTTGTTTGTTTCATTAAAATTTGCTTTTTTTTTCTGTTGTAACTCTGACTGCCATGGAACTCACTCTGTAGACCAGGCTGACCTCGAACTCAGAGTAATCCTCCTGCCTCTACCTACCAAGTGCTGGGATTAAAGGCATGTGCTACCACTACCAGGCTACAGTTTGCTTTTTTATGTTCCATAGGGGAGCTAGGGGCTATACAAAGGAAGAAAAAGGAACAATATGTGTTAAATATAAAATTTCGCTGTGTGACATACGATAATTTTGTATGAATTTTGTTTACTTACTTTTAATTGATTAAGGAAGAAATGAAAAACTAAGGTCTACAGAACTACAGAACCCCAGCTAACTAAATAAGAGGAAAAAAACACAGAGAGAATAATTTTACTCAAAACTCAGCTGCCCTAGTTCTGTGATGAAAAGCAACCACCTAACTATGCCTCCCTGATGTTTGAAAGACTTCTACAAACAAACATCCAGGTACCAATTCAACCTACTGCTACCTACATTGGGAAAAGCCACTTATCATTGAGAACTGATGTACATTTCAGCTCTAGAAAGGCTGTATCGGATAGAGGCTTCCTCTCTTGTTGGAGGCAATGGATAAAGGGTGAGCTGAAGGCCAGCCTGAAGTTCTAAGGCCCATTCTGTTTGAGAACAGGTGTTAGAAATGGAAACCAATTACCTTGGAGATTCTTAGAGTCTCAACTGTTGTTAACGTTTATGTGGCAAAGAGCTTGTCACCACCTACACTGGGCAACTTTTTTTTTTCTGTAAACGGAAGTGTCACAAAGAATCAGTTAAGCCAGCATCTGCTATAAGGTATATATTAAAATGCTCTCAGAAATTTTGTATAGTTTTTATCTTTCTAGAACAAACTTGATACTTGCAAAAAAAAAAAAAAAAAAAAAAAAAACTTTGCAGAGAGAGACCTGGGGCTACTTGTCTAAGGAAGTTGTCACTGCTTCTATTAGTTATGAAATCGACAAACCTGACATAGGGGAAAAATATGACTTGATGACATTTATTTCCCTGTTAAGACTGCAGAATAATTTTTATTTACTTGTATATAGATACAGTCGATAGAACAAGTATTCATGTTGCTTGAAACCAATACTTACATATGATATATGAAGATAAAAACACTAGAAATATTTGGAATAAACACTTCAATGAAAGAGCAACATACAGGGTAAAACTTAAGAAATCCAATACAACTCTGTAATATTATGTCAGAATTAGGAACGGTAGTGTGAACTCAGCAATTTTGATATGTTATTAAATATCTACATTATAGCAGAATATAGCAGCGAAGACCAGTAGGGCTATTAAAGTTGGACCATTAAGCTCATGAGGTCAACATGCCAAACATGGGATTAGTATTCAATATAAAAAAAAGAACTAAAATAATAAATAACCACAATGACAATGAATCAATACATAGCTACTTAACCGAATTAGCCATATCAAAAGAAGAACTAGTGATAACAGCCCAAGCTATCAGAGGAAATCTAAACTGCTTTGAGTGAAGGCTCACCTCAGTCAGAATGGCTATCATTCAGAAAAAAAAAATACAGCAAATGCTAGTAATGATGTGGGGAAAGAACCCATATTCCCTGATGGTGGATGCAAACATGGGTACCATTACGGAAAGAGGTGTGTCACTTTCTCACAAGCTAAAATTTGATCTGCCCTATGGTCCAGCTATGCCAACTTTGGTATTTATATGTAGGTTAATCTACCATAAAGGTATTTGTACATCAGTGTGCATCAGTGTGTGTGTGTGTGCGTGTGCGTGCGTGTGTGCGCATGCACGTGCTTGTGTGGGACATCAAACTAGAAAGGAATCAAGAGATGTTAGGAAGAACACTTATGGGAGAGAGGAAGAGAAATTAGCAGAATATATATGAGATAAAAGAAGGAGGGAAGGGTATATTGGGAAAGAAGGGAAAAGACAGACAGGCCAGAAACATTGACTACATCCAGGACAGTGTAATGACACATGTGGAGATGCTGCAAAGATCCATTGTCTTTGTGTGCTGTCTTAAAATGTATTAAAAATAATAAACCACAATCCTTGCTTTCAAGAACTACTTAGCTATACATAACATTTAATACATATACTTTAAATTTTTCTGTTGTTTACTGATTATTTATAAGGATTCTTAACAATTAATAGTCTCATTTAATATGAATTCTTGGTATAAGTACTTCATTAAATTATAGGTAAGGAAGTGACTACAGCACACAGAAAATTTACTTAATATTGACTATGTGTTTATTCAGACTCACTAAAATTAACCTATATTCCTACAAATAGTTTTAAATTTTATGAAAATGTTTATTTTAATGGACATATTTTGAAACATCTTTCCCAATCTCTTAGTAGACTCTTCCCAGGGTTAATGTTGTAAATTCCAACTGGCTGACATTGGATTCATGGTTCACTTTTTATTCAACACTGTTGACTATTTAGTCAATAAACTTTCATCTTCTACTGCATCTAGACTTACAGTTCACAGAAAGTCGTAGTATAATAGACATCTTGCTGGAAAGTTTGGGAGATCGGCACTTATAATGTCCCGCTGTCGTGCTGTCTGCTGCACAAGAACATCCTAGGGGCGTCTGGCCTAAAGTTTGAAGTCTCCCTTCTGGAAGACAGTGAGAATAAGGCTAGCCTCGAAGAAAAGCCATGTTTTCGGTGAAGACAAAAATTGAAGACTATAGGAGAAAGATGCTAAACTCTGTGTCAATTTTTCAACTGCAGGGAATTGGGAAAGGCTAAGGAGTGACCCTGAGGGTAAGGGTAAGGACAGACTTCAAACTCTGAGCTAAAATATAAATATAAATATAAATATAAATATAAATATAAATATAAATATAAATATAAATATAAATATAAATATAAATATAAATATAAATATAAATATAAATATACATATAAATATACATATAAATATACATATACATACACACACACACACACACACACACACACACACACATATGTGTCAAGATGTTAGATTCTCACTGGACCAGTCTCCGTGCATGCAAAGATGTGTTTCTAAACACTGCGACAATGGTCACTAAATGAGTAGCATGACAAGTGGATACAATTGGGAAAGAGTCAAAGTGAGCCCAGCTCACACCACTGGCCTCTTAAAGTGAAGTTGTGCTCCTCCATGGTGTATCCCTGCAGATGCTGGCTTTAAAACTGAGGAACAGTACTGTGGGGCTTGGTGTTTTACCTTAAGACACTGGAATTCAGGGCCGCAGCAATGGCTCAGAGGTTAAGAGTGATTGCTATGCTTGCAGAGGATCAATTCCCCTCCCTTTCATCCACACAGGTGGTTCACAACTGCCCATATGTCCAGGTCCAGCGGATCTGCCATGATCTCCTAGCCTCAACGTACACTGTACTCACCTGGGCAAAACCACGCATAAACACCCATGTGGCATTATAAATAATAAAAATACAAAACATCGACAAAGCTTATGAACAAACAAGGATGTCTGTCTCACAACGTCTAGTCAGCATCATAGGGGACTTCTAGCCAAAGTAAAAGGAAGAAAATTAAAAAAAAAAAAAAAACGGATAGGAACTGAGCCATGCCTGTTAGCAAACAACATTATTTGCTTGAAATCCATTACAATTGATCAAGGTTTTAATTTAGAAAATGAATTAAGAGATAAAAATTGCAAGTAACCTGAAAATGAAGTCCTGAAAGCAACCTTGTGCACGTTAGCACAGAATAAAGAGGGAGCCGAGTTGGGAGTTGAACAAAGAAGCCTCAGTGCTGAACACCGAAGTGACCAGATAAAAGGAACTGAAGATTCCAAAGGAAAAAAAAAAGACCACACGTTACCTGGTCAAACTACTCTACTCAAGGCTCGGAGGACAGGGCTTAAAAGGTGAGAGAAAGCTTAGGAGCCGGAGGATGGGAAGAAGTGTTGCCTTCTGGACATGATATGACAGGTACCCACACCAACCCATAGCATCTGTGGTTTCCTGCACGAGTCCTGTACAAGATCAAGGCAGTCAAAATCCTAGCATGGGTAGGGGAGGGACTCTTTAGGCTCCTCTCAAGTTTAGGAGCCATTTCCAGTTCATGGTTGCTGACGGAGGGAAATCCGCTTCTCCTTGGGGATGTAGGTCACCCATGACCCAAGGACTGCCCTATCCATTTGCACATGCCATCACAAATTGGCCTCAGTGGGATAAGAATGATGGTAATGATGATGGCGGCGGTGGTGGTGATGGTGGTGGTGGTGGTGGTGGTGATGGTGATGATGGTGGTGTTGGTGGTGATGGTGGTGTTGGTGGTGATGGTGGTGTTGGTGGTGATGGTGGTGGTGATGGTGGTGGTGGTGGTGGTGGTGGTGATGGTGGTGGTGGTGATGGTGGTGATGGTGATGGTGGTGGTGGTGGTGATGGTGGTGGTGGTGATGGTGGTGATGGTGATGGTGGTGGTGGTGGTGGTGGTGGTGGTGGTGATGGTGGTGATGGTGATGGTGGTGATGGTGGTGATGGTGATGGTGGTGGTGGTGATGGTGGTGGTGGTGGTGGTGGTGGTGATGGTGGTGATGGTGGTGTTGGTGGTGTGATGGTGGTGTTGGTGGTGATGGTGGTGTTGGTGGTGATGGTGGTGTTGGTGGTGATGGTGGTGGTGATGGTGGTGGTGGTGGTGATGGTGGTGATGGTGGTGTTGGTGGTGATGGTGATGGTGGTGGTGATGGTGGGGGTGGTGGTGGTGATGATGGTAGTGGTGGTGATGGTGGTGGTGGTGGTGGTGGTGATGGTGGGGGTGGTGGTGGTGATGATGGTGGTGGTGGTGGTGGTGGTGGTGATGGTGGTGATGGTGGTGGTGGTGGTGATAATAGTCTTAACTTGGAAAAGAGAAAGTTTATTCATTCTGTATGGACATTGGATGGGGAACTGGAGAGTTAAAAAGAGAAAAATAAGCATTATACACACTCACGGAATTTTCAATGAAATAAAAAAATATATATATACTTTTAAAAACATGGTGTCACATATCAAAAGTGCTGAAGCAACTGCTTAGAGTGAAATAATTGGCTGGGGATGGAAAGTTCTAGATGGATTGTCATAAAAGTGTTTTTCTCAATATCGAGCACGAAGTGTGTTAATAATAATGTTCACGATTGTGACAGGTGACTTCCCTTTGTTGAGGTGTACTTCTAAAGGCTTTGTCTGTGACCATGATTTTGTGTTTTAAAGTGGTACGTTAATTGGAGATAAGCAGAATCTCTATTTAATTTTCTGTTCACAGGGGAATAAACGGAGTATAAATCCAATGTTTGGATAGTCCGTCTCTTAACGGTGCTAGCCCATTAATAGCAATCATTTCACTTATATTCATGCACAGAAAGAACCCTCATTATTCTTTCCTCAGTTAGGCTTCTTTGGAAAGTCTGGGATTTGAAATGGTCTTACCAATGATGCTTCTTCGGCAGATTTATATTCTGGTTTCCATCTTTTCAATGACTCTACCATAGCCCCAAAGGCAGGTTTTTAAATGTCAGTGAATATTTTATGTAAATTACACTTTAATCACCACATTCTGGTTATTTAAAAAGCAGTACCTAAAGTCCTATTTTTAGCTTACTATCTAAAATGGTGAACTGAAGAAAAACAATGTTTTCTTAAACTCTAAACCAAGCCATGACTACAAAAAATGTTCCTGCACTATCCGTGGACTCTCTATGGTGGATTATCTCCAGTTGAATTTCATGTAAGCTCAATATGTAATCTCCCTCACCCCCTTCATCTAAACTACAAGAGTCTGGAGCGTTAGGACCTTTTGAAAATTGTAACCTGTGACAGTCCTGTCAAATGCTGAGCCAATGTCCAGCCAAGCCAACTGCAGTGCGCTGGTCCTTGGGTCTCAGAGCTCATCCTACTGGATACCCTCTGCAAGGAAAGGGTTGTGCTGTGTCTAGAACACTTAGAAAGCTGAGGGAGTTTTTCTTGTTGACTGGACAACCGAAGTCAGTGAGTAGCTTGTCCAGGAGGCCTTCAGAGTACGGATTAAGTTACTTTTGTGCAATTTCAAGGACATCACTTGTACCTGACCCTAATGTGCTGTTCGGTGATGGGAATTCAGGAGATGTTAAATTGCACGTTTCCTAGCACAAAAGCTATAACAAGCAAATGGCTTAGAAGGTTACATTAATATCGGAGAAAAGTGTGAACTCACTCAAAATATTTAATCGAAACTGGCAATTATTTTTATGGATAGAGAATGAGACAATAGAATTGAAGAGCACTTAAACATGGACTTGAGTGTCCAGAGGGGCTGCATGTGAGAGGCGAACTTCTTTGCCCAGCTGCTCCTTGTAGGTTTTAAACTGTTAACTTCCCAATGCTTGACCTTAAGAGGAATAATCATCCTGTGGTGACAGCAGAGGCGATTTGAAAGTTTCATGTAAATGAGCTTATGAATCATTTTAGAATATTTCAAATTTACCCTACAGGCAATGGGGAAATAAGAGAAGCAAGGCAAGAAAAATAAGTTTCAGCTGAAATGTCAGAAAGATGACTACATAGGGGATTATAAAGAAAGAAGGCCTAGAGACTTTATTTTCTTGCCTTTAAAATCAAGAGGATAAAATGTGATGTTTCCTTTCCCCCAGACTCTTCGAGCCTTGGCACCGGCGGGCACTTGGGAAGCCAGTTACTTACTGATAGCAGACATCTCAAGTGTACAAATTAAGTATTTTCTTCCCACCCGATCTCACTGGCACTGAAAACAATCCTCGGAACGGTACTAGCGCTCTCCATTATGATCCAGGTGTTCAGATTAGAGTGAAGCAGCTTCCTCTGCGAACAGAATTTGGCTACAGAGCCAAGGGGGAAATATACTGTTGTGCCGAGAAATGCAGATGTTTCCTGAGAAAAGAGATTTCCCTTAAGCGAAATCAGACTAGGGCTTGGAGTAAAATTGTCATTATGTGAATATGAGCATTGCTGGAACAGAGAGGGGATGGTGCAATATGGGTGATTATTAAATTTTAAAGACACGGGATGTTAATTATAGATGCTGGGCACGGACTTTTATCCTGCATTTTGTCTTTTCAGTATTTCCTTTAGAATTTGTTATTCGACGTAATATTTCTTATCCATCTCTGTAACAAAGGAGAAATGGTAACCACAGGAAGCTATAGTTGTAACTCTTTTCCTTAAGGCTTTGTTACTGGATATAGCAGGTGTTTTTAACTACTTTCCTGATGGTAAATTAGGAAACCTCTTTTCAAATATTAAGCGCTGAGAATATTTCGTAAGTATTTAATTTTATTATGGTGGTTTACCACATCTATCAGGTATCAAAAGATTTGCATGGGTACTTTTCAAAAACACTCTGAACTAGAAGGCAACAGCGACTAGATTGTGTAGTCTGAGCAAATATCACTGTCTCATCCTTGACCCAGCATGTGAGTTGCTAGTTAGGGTTCACATATTTATCTCTAAACTCCTTTTCCCAGTGCATCTATATCAAATGTAAAACAGGGAGGTTTTTCATTAGATGTGAGGGAAAAACATGGGAACGTCAGGTCCAGTTACACATTGCAGCAGACAGTGAGTTAGACCACACAGGAAACCTTTTGGAGACAGAGAAAAACACCTCCATAAGATTTAGTGATAGCCTCACCACCCACATTGAAATTCACGTTCAACATCATTCACAATTTGACAAGCACCGTGGTAGAAAACAATACAACCTCGTGTGACTGCTTTGGTTCAATATCATAAATACTCGCGGAGATTTTTATTGTAAAAAGTAAATGGGAACTGTTGTAGTAATCTACAATCTTTTACCCTCAATTTAGGGAAAGAGGAAGGAAGGCTAGAAAGAAATTTTCACTGCTTTTGCAGGAGGCCTTGATAGGAGAGAAAGGTTGAAATTTTCACAGCCTTTTTAGGCTGTCCTAAGCTTGGAGAGGACTAGCTGACAGTGAGTCAGACTAGCGTCTCAGCTCACTACCTGCAAACCCAATCCTCTCCAACCTTTGTTCTTCTGTGAAAGAATCAACACGCTAACGAAGGACAAACCAACCAAGGAGCCACCAAGCAACACCCACCGTGGCTTTCAGTGTTTCGAATCTTTTATACTCTAAGCAAAAGTTTCCATAAACCCAAGTGGCACACAATCCCAAGAACAAGCTACACGTGCCAGAACAACTGCACCTAACCAGATTATAGCCACCTGCATCAAGCCTTCCAAATCACCCTCTTAATCATCTACCACACCTGGGGTGGGAACGTAAACCTAGTCTAAGCGCGCCATTTTGTGTTTTTAAAGGAACCAAAGTCACAAACAACTTCTCCAAAGGAAACACCACTGGAGTAAAAGTCGGCAGGAGAACAAAGGCGATGAAGAAAGCAATTAAAATCGGAGTCTCTAGGAAGAGCGGTAATCATATTTTTATCATACTTCTCAGGGACTTCTGTGCTGGGTCCAGGGCAATGCGGGGCAGGGAGGGCACGTTAAGGGGCGGAGACCAGTGTGACTGGGCCTTTGTTATGAACAGCTGGAGGTTCCCATGTCATCACACAACCCATTGGTTCTTCTTTCATCAATCTGTTCTCAGACTTCTCTAGAAAATCCCCTCTCCATCACTGTGCTGCTTCCAGATGTAATCCCAAGGTTGACCTATCCGGGCACTTTTATCTTTGAACCAAGTCACTTAAAAGATAAAAGGCACAATGGACTTCAACGACGTGATTTCTGAAACTTAGAGGCAGTCTATCCGTTTCTTTGGTAGGGATTTTAAGTGAGGAAAATCCTATTATTTGAAAGGAAATATGCGTTCGGGAGGGGAGAGACAGCTTAACTGTTTAAAGAGCGGAAGGGGTCAAGCTCTGGAGAATTATGGGATGTGCTTGTGTGCGCACAGATATTCACGAGTGTGTGTTCTTGTAACTATTCGAGTGCTGTTGCTCAGGGATCTGATAGTGACAAGAATCAACAGGCAAATCTCTGTCCTCTAATTAAAGTGATGCTTTGAGTCCCGTTTCTGGCTTTTAAAAACTTATGAGCTTTGGTTAATATATGGATATATCATTTCTAATCATCATGGTAAATAGGTTGCAAGGGTTGTAGCTTTTAAAGCAATACATTAATAAGATATATATGTATATATATATGTGTGTGTGTGTGAGTGTATATATATATATATATATATATATATATATATATATATATATATATATATATAAGAGAGAGAGAGAGAGAAAGAAGAGGAGGGGCATATATGAAGAGGCGAATGTATTCTTAGGCTCAAACCCTGTAGAAACAATTATAAACCTTGTGTAAGGAAATCACAAAGCATCCCTATCTCCAGGAAAATGTAAACAGGGAAATGAACTTGTTAATGGCATTGTAAGCAGATCGAATGGAGCCATCAGAAGCATTGCCTAGCCAACTCATGATTTGCATTTTCCCCTCCCAGAGATAAGAAGACAATGTTGGGTAAAGAATGTGAAGAGGATAATTTATACAATTAATCACAGTGCTCCGATCAATAGAGCGTCAGAGGCCATTTTCGATACTGAATAGAATAGCTTGTCAGGCGTAATGGACCGCTTGGAAATCTATGCTTTTGATACAGTCTGGAAAGAAGCAATAGGACTTGGGAGCCAGAGTGGAAGGAATTCTGAGAGGGGCAGTAATATTAAAGTCCTTTTGTAAAAACAGCACCGCCTTTCGACATGGATACAAGAGGGCCCAAGACCTTCTCTGCTCTAATTTATCATGACAATTTAGAGGCCCGGCTGTGACCTGTGGTTTCCCTTCTCAGGCATCAGCCTTCTGCCCTGGTTGTCCTTCCCTTTTTCTTCCTCAGTGTCTCTGTTTCCAGGATCAAATTCATCAAGACACTCCAAGGTGATTTCGAATAGAATACCTTTGGAAAATTCCCGAGGCTGCAGTTCTGAAGTTGGGGTGAGCCCAGTTACACGTTTTAATTTATCAAGTGACTCCTTTTGCTTTTCTTCGTTCTTTCTGCACCAGTTTCGCTTAAGGTATCAGTTAGTGTTCTCAAAATGAAATAGTTTATGGAGTCAAACGTACCACGAACGCACAGGACCAACGTACCCTGCGTTTTTGACAACTCTTGGCTGAGAAATACTACATTGATGGATCAATGTGAAATGAGGCTGTAAGTGCCGTAAGCGCTGCCCTAAAGCTGAACAGAGTCAAAGCCCGTGTCCCGGGGGATTTCTGAAGACACTCCCAGAAGGCTGAGGTGATGGAAAGCAGGTTGCCATAAGTTGCAAGGAGCCATTAAGAGCCTAGGAACATTGTGCTGACCAGCTGGTACTGGGAGTAAAGAACCAGACAACATATCAGTGAAAAACTAGAAAAGAAAAGTCAACATGCCAAACCACATAGTAACATGAAATATAATCTACCACATATAAAAGTGAAGGTTTATTGTCATGTAGGCATTCTAGTTTGCTTTCTGACCCAGTTTTGGTGAAGAAAAGGTTTGTTTTAACTTACATGATATAGTCCATCAGCAAGAGAAACAAGAACCTGGATCAGGAACTGAACCAGAGGTCCTGCAGGAATGCTGTTTATTGGCTTGCTCAGCTATTTTGTTATATAACCCAGGCTCACCCAACTTCCCAGGGATATTGCTGCTGAGAATGGGCTAGGCCCTTCTGCATCAAACAATAGAGAAAATGCTCTCAGCTGAGCCTGCATGGGTCTGTGCTAGGCCCTCTGCATATATGCCGTGGTTGTCAGCTTGGTTTTTTTTTGGAGGGACTTCTAGAAATGGGAGTCATTTCTAGTCACAAATGGGGTAACTCTGACTCTTTTGCCTGCTCTTGGAATCCTTTTCCTCCTGCTGGGCTGCCTCCTCCAGCCTTAATGTGAGGGTTTGTACCTTTCTTATTGTATCTTCTACATTGTTAGGTTGATGTTCCTGGGAGGCCTGTTCTATTCTGAGGGCAAATGGAGGGGGGAGTGAATCTGGGGGGAGATGGAAGATGGGGGGGGCTAAACTATGCTGAATGGAGGGAGGAGAAACTGCAGGTGGGATGATGAAAGAAAAAAAATGGTTTACAGATATAACTGTAGACCAGTCTGATGGAAGCGATTTTAGCTTTTTCTCTTTCTTTCTTTCTTTTTTTTTTTTTTTTTTTTTTGAGTTTTTTGTGGCAGGGTTCTCTGGCTGTCCAGCTAGCCTCGAACGTGTGCCTCCTAAATGCTGGGATTAAAGGCATGTACCACCACCACCCTGCTATAGGCAATTTTCAACGGAAGTTCTCTCTTCCTGAGTTACTCTGTTTGTGTCAAGCTGACAAAAAACTGACCAGCACCCTGAGAAATATGCTTGCTGTCTGTGAAGTAAATCTCCAAATTTCTTTACAGAATATATTGGGAAATTTACTGATTTCTAAAACGACCTTTAAACACGAACCTCTCTTTTCATCAGTAAAGTTACATCCACACCCCAGCTGTGACCTAAAACCAGATATCTTATTTTTTAAACACAGAGAGTTATTCACTGTGGCATGCTCCTATATCCACATACAATGTAATATTCAATGCTGTGTAAAATGCGTCAAGTCCCAGGGGGTGGGCAAGGCTTCCATTAACCAAGCCTGGGGTTGGAAGATTTTGTTCTATTGGTCATTTCGAAATAGACCATAGAATGTCATGAGTAGGGCTATATATATAAAGACAATCAGAATCAACTCCTCCCATCTGTTGATCACTTTATCCCAGATTATCTCCATCTTTCCTCCTCCCTCTGCCCTTTCTGGTCTCTGGAGAACATGCTCCTATGCTAATTCTCCATGAGATACAATTTTAGCTTTCATAAGTGAGCATAAAGAAAGTCCTGCATTTGTCTTTTTTTCTTTAAGATTCTGTTTTTATTTTTAATTACGTGTTCTCCTTGTGTTTGTAAGTGTGGGCATGTGCACACGAAAGCAGGGGCCCTTTGAGGCCAGAGGTATGTGACATCCCTGGGCTTGGAGTTACAATAGATGAGAGCTGCCCAGTGTGGGTCCTAGGAATTGAATCCAGGCCCCTCTACAAGAGCGCTATGGGTCCATTGAGCTATTCCTCCAGACACATGTTATTCCTTTCATTTGAGTAAGTTAGTGACCTCTAACTTCATCCCTGTCACTGCAAATGACTGGATTTTGTTTTGTTTTGTTCTTGAGGCTGAAGCACATCCCACTGAAAACACAAACTTAAAGGAATTTAACGTGAGCTACACATGATACTCTATGGAAAAGCACAAATTTTTTTTAGCTTTGCTTATTAATTAATTAATGGTGTAATACCCAACTTAATGAAAGTCTAAAGACACCAAATGATTATTGGAAAAAACAAATCTATCCTTTCTTTAACTGTAGAACAATGACCTGCTCGGGAGACTGAAATCTCAGCTTGCATGGCAAGTCTTAATGTGAGACTGGAAACTGTATCAGACCTTTGGGCTTTCCAAAGATCATATAGATTCTATAGATCGTATGGATAACAGCAGAATTAGATCAGACAGATGAGTTCCATTCCACAAGAAATGTGGCCTCCAGTAGCCTCACGTGACCTCAGGTGACCTTGAGCACAAAAATCTGGTGGCCTCAGGCATGTCACCCAGGCACTGTGCCATAGTTCTGTCTGCTCTGGGTTTTAACGGATGTCTTCTATTAACCTGGTGAACTTTGCTTGCATCATAAAATACACCTACAGTAATGAGAAAGGACACTAGTCCATCCTTTGTGGGAGAGTGAAGGAGCTGGCGCTTTAAAACACTATGTAAGATCCAGGGCACAGGCATCACCCCGAATCCTTAGGTGAGAGTATGTAAGATGCAGTGTCCGGGAGGGCCATCACCCAAGGGCCAGCGGACTGAGAAGAAAACTGAGAGTTACGGACGTAGGGAGTCAAGAACCTTCCAACTTGACCTTGTCAACCATAGACTTCTCTCAAGCAGGTTGCCACACAGAGATATGACAGGGAAGGGGCAAAATAAGGATTAAAGACTCCCAAGTAACAACCACCCTCCAACACACACACACACACACACACACACACACACACACGCTTGGAGGCCATATGGAGGCCTTAGAAATTGCTCATCCAGGAGTAGAACTGAAGTTCACAGACCTTTGGGGTCATAGACTTAGGACACCCAGAGCATATCTGAGTTTTCTTCATTGAGGATGTTTCGAGTGTGAGAGAAAATGTTCAAAACTCCAGCAAAGGCAGGAGCAGACTCTCTCTCCTGTGGTTGCTATCCATCTGTGGACGACAGCGTCTCTCATGGCGAAGATGCATTGCTTAAGGAAAGCCTCAGCCATGCTTCGAGTTTCCTTCTCTTTACCACACTTGTAAATGCTCATTATTTTTCTTTACTAATGGCCAGCACTACTCCATATTTAAAAATTATAAACTGGTCTTTAAAACATATTTACAGGCACATTTATAGTCATGCAAATTTGTAAAAACAAACCACTCGGATACTATTAATATTTCTATACAAATTTGTTTTTCACTTTATTGTTATGCACACCCTCTGGGAAAAGAGGTATGATTTTAATATTCCTTCATTACCCAATACAATTTCATGTTGTTTTTATGATGAAGGTATTAAGAATTTCCATTTTGTGAATATTTGGCTTTTGCTAGTGTTTTCATGGGGAGCCGTGATAAATAACTTCATTGGAATTGTATTTTTGTAAAATAGAGCTTGTCCATAGTATCCTCTCAGAAGAGATATTGTTACACTAAATAGGCCCATTTTAAATATTCATATATCTTCATATTTTTAAAAGGGGGTTGGCTCTTTTCTTATTATATTTTGTTTACTTCTTGTCTCCCTCCCCCCAAGCCCTGCCACCTACTTTGGAGTCTTTACTTAAGAGAAATACAACATGATTCAGGCTGAGTTAAACAAGAACAAACTCATTGAAGGGATTGAGTATTGTAGCTTATTAGGAGAGCTACACAGTGAACAACATTGTTCTTGCATAGAATTACAAGTGGTATGAAGACACTGGTGCAAAACAAAGAGGCAGGAATGTATCCCTGATGTTGCAGGTGGACCTTCATCTCTCAAGGTCAGTAGTGTGTCGCACTGGGGAAGTTAAGCCACGTGGAAAAGTGGCTTAACTCTAGTTATATTCTTGATCTCCACAGTTCCAAAAAGAGGAGCCCGTTACACAATCTGTTGCAAAACGACTTTCCAGAAAAATAAAATGAACCAACACTGATGGACTCAGAGGACAAGTCACTCCTGGTTCATCGGTGGCACAGGGGACAGATGGCCATGAGGAGGGTGTGCCATGGAAAGAAGTGGGGGCCAGTTCAGAAGAACCAGACCAGACCAGAGTGGCACCATTGATCTTGCTCAAAGTCAGTTTAGAGTCACAGGAGAGCTTAAAGCAAAACAAAACACAAAAACACACAAAGGCTAACTTCTGTTTAAAATCATTCATCGTGTCTCCAGTGTTGGAAGCCCAGGGTAAGGGGAGATTCAACACTCTGGAACACAGAGTGGACCGGTTCTGTGAAAGAGTGAATAGTCTCTCGGTCCAGGGAAGTTCAGAGAATCTGGAGATTATCCTGAGAGCTGTGGCTGTCATTGGAAGATGGAGATTAAGACATTATATTTGCTATATGTTAGTAGAGGAAATACCGTGAAATGTGGGTGAATGATAACTTGTAAACGTTCGTTCAGAACAAGTAGAAGTTAGAGCACTCATCAAAAAATGGGGAATGCAAATTTATCGGTGATGTCCTTTTCATATCTGAGAAAGGGGAAGCATTATTGCAAGCTTGGGATAATTTAATTTGAAAGTGTACATTGGGTACTTGGGTGGGCCTGGAACTTAAGAAACTGACCTGAGAAAGAGATGGGGATTACCTTTCTTTCTAGGGAGAGCAGGGGCGTGATGACAGGTCATCAGAGAAGGAAGCATGGGTGTAAAAAATGTATGCAAAGATTGATTTCTAGAATGATCCCATATAACTACCCCGAGAAAAAGCAGGGGATTAAAGGAAAGGAAGAGTGACAAATAAAACAGGGAAAAATTGGAAGCATGGGTACCCTGTTCTAAAAAGCAGAAATGACAATTTTGTGCAAATTAAAATATCACCACGGAACGGAGCCTCTCATACGTTTAAAACCATTATAAGGGTAAGGAAAACTGAAGGCCTAGAAGCGAAGTCCCCGCCCATGGTTTGGGGAGCCACTGAGGCCAAAGATCATCACACTAAAGTGAAGTCAGCTGACACGAAGATGAGTAGAGTTGGTTTCCTCTAAGTGGAATCTGGGTTGGGGGAGGGGATAGCAAGGAAAGCAGGAGGCAAAGGGGATGCCGGGAAGTGAATACGAGGATAGGCTATACAAGGATGGGCAGTGCCAAGGTACACAAAATGCATATATGAAAACGTCACAAAGAAAGCATTATTCTGTACAAATAATATACGGTAATTTAAAAATGAAGCAGGGGTGGGGGAGACTAAGGCTTTCTGGTGGCACAGTACTGCCACCTGCTGGACATAGCTTGTAAACTCTGTATCAGGATGACAGACCTGAGGGCAATGTTCCCGGCCTTGAGCCGGGAAGCAGGTGAGACCAGGGCTGAAGACTGTCACATCATCACAGCAGGCAGGGGTTTCCAAACACTGAGAACTGAGTCGTGGGTTTGGATGAATGCAAGTATTACGATCCTGACAAATACCGTTTTGAAGTTATAGAAGTACATGTCTAAGGACTGTTTAGAAGACGAAAAAAAAAATGAAGACAGTTACGGTTTTATCTTGAAAGGAGAGATGGCGTGAACATTGTTTAAATGGAGACTTGTAGAAAAATCCTGTGGTGAAGCACGAAGAAGGAAGAGATGAGATGATCACATTCTACAATACACAAACGCGGGCTGTGGGTGGTGGGTGCCACCCACTCATGAGGGAGGGCATGCCACTACCCGCTGGTGAGGGAGGTGCCTCCAGTGAGCGGCAGAGCTCATTCCTAGGAAGAGGTGAGATTCCATGGGAAAGATGCAGGAAGGCGGAGCTTCCGATTGTCAGCCACAAGGTCAGCAGAAGCTGATTGCAGAGTACCCTGGCTAGGACATCTCGCTTCTACCAGTGATGCATCGGCAAGAGAATCTCAAAGATGACTGTATGCATCTTTGAACATACATTTTTGGTAGTTATTGATTGACTCTGAAGCAACATCATTTGACAGGAAAATGCTCATAGTTTGTAACCCTGTATCTTCCAACATTGACTTTACATTTCTAAGTTGTATGCGTTAATTTCAGGTTTTTTCTCCTATGATAATATACTGTGTGTTGAGCATATTACATCCATGCCTTTCAGTGCTCCATTTTCTTGCCCCCCATTAGTCCCTTTTGTCCTCAAGGGTCGGTTTCATTTTTATTTTCATGTCATATATACGTATACACACATGTGATTTTATATATAATATACATATTCTGAACAATCACGACTGATATAAAATGTTTACTTTTCTGGGTCTAGTTTAATTCACTTAACATGATTACCTACCAAGCATTCTAGCACTTGCAGAAAAATGGGTTCAACTCATATTTGTAATCAATTCATTTACTTTTGGACAATTTCATAGATGTCCATAGCACAATTTTATCATGTTCACAGCCCATTAATTTCTCCTTTCACCGTCTCCCACCTAGTGAAGCCCCTCTCTTCCCGTCAAGCTCCCCCTTCTACCTTCTTATCATGTGTGTGCCGCACTGTGTGTAACTAGGATTGCTTGGGTGCACGTGGGGGAGGCGTGATCTACAGAGGCACACAGCAAATTACCAGTGGCTCAAGCACTGAGGAAGATGCTGCCCCGCCAGCCGCCGCTAATTGCGAATATTCTGATGATTGGTCATATGAGGATATCTCACATCCGGTTTGATTCCCTCCCTCCAACATTTGTACATGCTCTTGACTGAATTTTCAGGCACATGCTGTAATTTAATTGCCAAACAAATAGGTGATAATAAAGTAAGTGATAACACAATCACTACGCTGCCCTGTCTACGTAGAAGGGTGACTTGAGACCCTTTGTCTGATGTCAATCTCGAATTAAAATTAATTCTCTGCCAACTCTGCAACCTTCCTCACCTCTAAGACAATGCCTTAGCTACATCGTCATCCTCCATTCCCCTTGATACTGTCTCCTGTCTCCGCTTCCTTGTAAGACAGATGACTTCCGTAGACTCAAATATCATACTATTAAAATGGGGCTGCTGAAAGAAATTATTAAATCAATTCATATCCATCTCCTCAAAGGGAGTCAAAGCCCTCTTATCCCTGTTGCTGAAATGGCACCAAAAAAAAAAATCTCGGAGGAATTTGTGACTACTGATTTTACCCTCAAACGTAGTATTTCTCCACCATGAACATTATTGCCATAAAAAGACAGTCACAGAAATATCAAAGGGCGATCACGGCCACTCCCTTGTCCATAATCTTCAACCACATTTGTATTATTTGTATTAATGGATTGCCTATAATCAGTTGTCCTTTCAATTGCAAAACTGAAGCAATGTGATTTACATGTAGCCATTAAGACCAGTCTTGTCACATCGTAGCACGCGTTCATCAGTAGGCAGTGTACGAGGCGTATAAATGGTTCTCATATGTACGTGATTTTCCCTTTCACCCTGTGTGCTCATCCTACAGTCTGGCCCTAGGTTTGCGTTTCCTGCTAGTTCAGTGGTCATGACTTGTTCCCTAGTTGTGTTTTTGTCAGCTTTGGCTCTCATAGTTATTTCCCAGTATGATCCTTTGGTCTCCCTAATCACTTTTCTTCCTAATTCTGCAGGAATTTGGGGCATATCCTACGGGGTAATCACCTTCTGACAGTTTTTAATCCTACCTAATCTTTTGTTCCCTCGCTTGGTCTTTATCTTCCTTTGTCAGATTCTCTTGACATCTTCATTATGTCTTTTTTTTTCTCTCAGGGGAATTCACTTAAGAAAATCTTCCACATTGAATACTTTAAAATAATTTTCTCTATATATTATATATAAAGAAATTTTATACAAATTTACCTTTAAGTTTTAGCTAGAATATTAAACATATGGTACCTACCACACAGAGAATCATGTTTATTTTTTATTCATGAATGCTGTAGACTCCAAAGGCAATTTAAGAAAGCACTTTGCTATGGTATGTCTGTCTCTGCTCCTCTTCACCCTGTGCTTGTCTCGACCCATGAGCTTCCGTCTTACTTTCAAGTACATCCTAAGGACTGTGTAGTGCATCTTCTAATTTCACAACCACTTCACACTGTGTGAATACTTTTGGTTCAAGTACATTATAAAACTATGATTTAAACCGGGCCTCCAAACACTGGCAGCTGACAACAAATTGTCGCTAGTAGTGGTTAATTGCCTGTTCGCTGGTGACTCTGAAGTTTTATAATATTTGAGTTTTCATACTACGTCCACACACGTTTTTAGTTTTCAATCAACTACTTTTTTTTAACTGGGAAAATAGATTTTGTAACACATATTCTTCTTTATTCTTCTGAAATATACTGAACACTGTGTCATACTTTCGTTTATATACGCTACATTTTGGGAACCCTGGGCTTCGCTAATGACCTATGAATACAACTGACCTACGGTATTCTTCCTCTCTGTGACCCATTATATTATTGAAATTATATTGCCACAAAACACAGGATAGGAGTTTGGGTGCCATCAAATTTGAGAGAATTTTTTTTTCTATTCTCTTGTGCTTGTATATGAATGTATGTGACCTCTGATTGAGACACTAGAACATAGCCTTATGGGGATCCCTTAACACTATACTAGAACTCAGCTCACTAGGACTCAGCATTTCTAGCAACCTCTAGCTGTTTTATGGGTCATAATTATGTTTCCTACACATATCTTAAAACCACTCTCAAGATAAAATATGAGTTGAGATGGAGGTCATTCCTTGACTCACTATGTACTGGTAGTTTCAGACAGTCTAAAACCATCTTATATCAAAAATATGTAGACCTGACCAAAGAACTAAATTCATATTTGTGATTCTGCATGAGATGTTTATCCTTACTTGAGCCAATGTTATAAATCACTTAAGAGATTTTTGTCTTTATTCCCATTAGTTTAGATGTGATCTGGAACAGGAATTATTTTAAGATTACTATCAACTTACACACAGTGAGGACCACTGTTAACATGGAGAAATAAGAAAAATTATCATAAAATAAAATAAAAAATAATGCGTGGTTTGAAACAATTAGGGATCTGGGATTGGGTATCTCGAACAACAAGAGCACATGTGACCTCCAGACAGATAGGCAAATTGTACTCAGTGCCAGAGGGCAATCATGGTAAGAACAGCGCTTAGCGATTAAAAGTAAGAAACTAATCAATCAATAGAAAGGATCTAAGATAATACAGGAAGAATAATCCAAGAGCATGGACTATAATAAAACATAAGTGGTATAATTAATAGAAACAAGAGGTCACAAAACAGCAGGAATGCTAAAATATAGACCGAGAGTATGCTCAATTGAATCTCAATATGCTTGAGTCCAATAGATTGAAGAATTAATTTTACAGCATTAGAGAGGAGCAACTCAGTGAACTCCGGGGACTTGCTTTGATAAGTAAGAGACTCTGAAGGGGTTTTCCAAGTGCCTAACAAGGATCAGAGCATTATTAGCATGAACTTCCGCTTCATCCTCACCTGGGAAAGCTGATGTGTAATTTAATGTAAGAAACACACAGTATCAGAATGAGATGCTTTAATACTCACGGTGTACTGCCAAACACACACCTGCTGGTCAATGTATAAAAACGAAAGATGGGTGGGCGGGCAAGTCCGGAGGTGGGTCACCGTGGACAAGCAGACAGTGCCAGGATACGAGGCAGAAATGAAAGCAGTTTGTATTCCCAATGCAAACTTTCCTAGAAACTAAATCCCAAACCGAACCAAACATCTCGACTTCAGATCTGTCCAGCAATATCTAAAGTGTAAGGCTTGTGCACATAGTGGCAGCACGAAGTGAGCTCCATGGGTTTATAAAAAAAAAACCAAACATACGAAGTTCAAAGGGAAAGGTGTTTGCAGGGGTAGAAGAACAGCTGGACATGAGGGAAGAGGGTGGGTTTGCTCAACGCATTTTATATGCACAATGAAATTCCCAAAAATAAAAACAAAATTTAAAATCCCAACATTAAATAAGTGGGTTTTTTTTGTTTTTTTGTTTAAAGAAAACAAGACAACACTGTCATGGCACAGACAGGCAAGTGCCAAATGGCAAATTATCCTCCCCTAAATTATGATTTTTAACAGTTCACTTGCCATTTTAATATATGGGGTCGTCATATTTTCTGCTTTGATATATTTCATTCAGTGGTCAAGGCCAAGGCATTAAAACCATGTGAAAATTGGTATAGATGAAGAATGTAACTGAGATCGTTTCAGATTTAATGCATGTATTATCTACAAATAGTTAGATCAAAAATACTAGTTTTTAATGTGATTTCAAGGCATTCAAAGATGTCAAATAATCTTCTAGAATTCATCTCAAAGGGTCCCATGAATTTTTACATCAATGAAATACGAGTTAAAAACGAGATAGCCCAGTTACTTATCAAATTGTGAGATACTTATCTGACTACAAGCTTAGAGCCGCTATTACATACAATTCTATGAATTACTGATGATCGAGGATAAAGTAATACATACAAATCATGAAACTAATTATCTCTTACCACTCTTCGCTCGAATCGGACAGCAGTTGCTTTTTTTAACCTTTGATGATTGATGCAAAGCTCTCCTAATCCTAGACCTGATCTTCTGATTAAAAATGCTTATTCCGAATGCAAACTTAAATTCTACTTATCACGTGCTGGTCTCGGGGTAAAAGGCTCATTTTTTTTTTCCCCCTCTCTGTTAATTGAAGCTGGTGGTGTGGGGTTTCAGCTGCAGATTAACAGACATTACAAGAAAAATTAAGTGTAAGTAAACACATGCTGTCACTTTTGTGTAATGGGCACTGCTTTCGGTGAGCCTTGATCCAAGAGACAAAGGTACTTTAGCTCTATGGAATCAAAGAGTAGGAGAAATTTTCTTTCACAGCAAATATCATCAATTTATTTTAAAAAAAAAAAAAAAAAGCAAAACTGTCATAATACTTTAAACTTTGAAGAGGCCACTCTGTAATTAGTGCTACATTGTTCGTTTGAATTCCTTAGGTCTCTCTTACACACACGTAGATGTGACTGTGTGTCATGATGAATATGCTAATTTAGCTGGGGTAACAAGTTCACGGTGCGCGTGTACATTAAATGCAAAGTGCGTGTGTTGAACACATTTAGTATTTGTCAGTGACAACCCGATAAGCCTGGAGAACGGTAAAAACCCTGTGCGAGTGCCCCCTCTCTCTTCATTAGAAGTCAGTGCATCCAATGACTGTCAGTCAATAGCTGACATTCCGCCTCCGCTGTTTGATGGCTGTTAACGCACTACACGGCATCTCTTCCGTTCTGTCATATTTCCATTGGGTTAACGACTATGGCAGAATTCTCGTTAAAAGAGAAATGATGGGAGATTAATTAGTGTCAAGTGGACATGTTCACTAAATGAATTTTCTTTTCTTTTCTTTGCTTTTCTTTTTTTTTTTTTTTTTCATTTTCTTTTCAGTTTTAACCACCTGGCACTCACATCTTGTTCCTGGGCTTCTAGAGTTCCGCTGCTTAAAACATGCGCATTAGTTAGAAGATATAAAAGTGTACGTTTAAATGTTGAATAATAGAGTGTGCTATGGGGGTGCACGAATGAGTCTTAAGATTACATATAAGCCACTCCCTTGACTTTGAATCAAGCAACTATGTGTGACTCACTCTCCCCATTAGCCAGCTCCTTAAGTGTGGTTTTGACTTCCAATGCAAATCTTCTTCTTTCTCTTACCCCATAGTACGTCACTTCATGGAGCCTTTCTACTCTTCCCTCACCCCAGGCCCTTTCGTCATCTGTATTTTTGTTTTTAACCATATTTAATCAGCGTGCATGTATACACACACACACACACACACACACACACACACACACATGTATAGATGGACTCTGTCCTGGAATTTCAACAGTGGGCTTTCTTCCTTCTCCTGTCTAAGTGCCAGTTGGCCCTCTCATCCCCAGTCTCAGCTCAGATTATGCATAAAGAGCTATAAAGTTAAAGTGTCTGCATGGTAGTTTATTTTTTGCTACAGACTTAGAACTATTAACCACAAAGGCAAAATGTTTCTGTTCAAGGGAGGAGTCATACCACAGCCTGTGTGTAACTGTATAGAAGACAGTTTGATGCTTAGGGATTAACAAGCCACACGAAAAAAGAAAAAAAAATCATACTTACATCATGGCTGGTTTGCCAGTTCCTGCTATGATCAGAAAACAAACCAACAAACAAAAACAAACAAACCCAAAACCAGCTTGAAAACACTAACAGCTCAGCGAAGACAGGCTTTTCCTGGTCTCTGCATTGCCCCATTTACAAGCTAAAAGGCTAACTACTGGGAAATGCCCACTGCTTTGAGTTTGCATATTTGGTGTGAATGCTTTCAGACCCTCCACCTCCCCCGATGTGACATTGTGGCTTGGGATGGAATACCCACTGCTTCTGCAACTCTTTATGTTGTAGAAGCTTCCAGACCTCATTCAATCTTGTTTCAATAGAATTGAAATGTTGGTTCCACAGTGCCCTTGCCTCGGGTCCAATTAATTGCAATCATTCCCACAAAGCTCCGACAATGAACTTGGCTTCTACCTACTGTCTGCACTCTCACTCTGCCCTGATGGTCCTGTGGTGTGTCACGGTTCCTGGGGAGAGTCATGAACAAACATTTACTAACTCTAGACAGGGAGCCTGCCTCGTGTGAAAGGAAGGGTACCACCAACGTCTTGTTTGGTGGACCGTTGAGTTTTATTGGGGTTGATTACAGAAATCTGGGTGAGGAGTTACTTACAGGAGCAGAAATAAATCAAAGGCAGTGGCATCCCCAAAGTCCACCCCAGCATGGGGGGGACAGCTCATAGAGCTGGGATCCTGGAACACACAGACCAACCTGCAGGCAGCTCAGCAGGCGGGAGAGATTGCCAGATTCCAGGCAGTTCCTACTTGTCTGGGGGTCTCAGGAGTCCTTACAGCCTAAACATGGGAGGGGGGCAAGGACCTAGTAAATCTGGTCAGTTACTTCATGGACTGGGTTGCTTAATTACTAAACATAAGGAACCTCTGTAGCCTGTTGTGTATCCTTAGCATGCATATTTACATGGGCATGTGTATGTATATCTGCGTGTTCGTATGAATTTGTGATACACACTATATACCTAAAAACATACAGAACAAACCTGGACTATAAGGTCATAAGCATGTGTCTAATATTTCAGATATTTCAGAGTCAAAGTAGATACAATCCACGGGTCTTTCTATGTCCAAAGAAATACAATTTTAAGAGAAATAGCCTCAATTATTAATGAAGAAAAACACTTGCGTGAATTGATTTCTGTACTTTTAAAAATATAACAAACTAAATTAAATGAGCATCTTGTGGAAACAGATGGCATAACGGCCCTGGCACGCAATAGTTCACCGTGGTCCAATTAAACATTATTGTATTTCATATTCACAGGATTTAATTCATCCGTTTTAAAAACAAATAGCAAAAAAAAAGAGACAAATATGCAATACCTTTCTTTTTCTGTGAAAAAAAAGTTTCACATGATTACTCAAATATACAAAGGCTGATTAATGTATCAACAATTTTTATGTTAGCATATTAATAGATTTCTTCATACTATAATCATTTCAAGATACATATATCTACATACAATGAAAGACATGAGGCAGATACACACTGACTTTCTTCACCAAGCATCTAGTTAGTTGTGGACAAAATGCAAGGTACAATGGTTTTATGGCTATTAGATGAGTTTTTCTTTTACAGACTGTGTTGGTTATACGAAGTCATTTGAACACAGTGCAACAAATGTTTGCCTTTGCTATGGCAAAATAAATGCCCATAGCTCTCCAGTTCTCTGTGCTATTGCAAAGCCAAAGACAAACACATCAGAGAGACTTTTGTGAGTGCTGTGGGAATGGGGTTTGCCTACTTTTTTAAACACAAAATATCGCATTTCCCGCTTAAAAACATATTTATTGGTTCTGAAAAATGTGCAAGCAACATGTAACAAAATCTTTAACCCTTTAGAGACTCAGGCTTTATCTGAAAAGGGGAAGGGACTAAATGACTTAATTCGAGGATGTGGCTCTAATCTCAGCACTGTTTCTAACTTAAGTAACTATAGTTTTGCTTTAATATTATTTAAAAATACTTTATTAATTGTGTGCATGAGAGACAGACAGAAATAGAGACACAGAGAGTATGTGTCTGTGTCTATGTTCACATAAGTGGAGTTACTTAGTAGGCCGGAAGAAGGTGTCAGATCCTCTGGAGCTGGAGTCCCAAGGGGTTGTAAGCCACCTGATGGAGGTGCTGGGAACAGAATCCAAGTCCTCCGCAGAAGGAGTTCATGCTCCCCAGTTCCAAGCATTCTCACCAGCCCTAGAATTAACATTTCTGTACCTGTTTCATTATCAAGCTGGGTAGTGGAAATCTGCCCTTAGAGACCAAACGATGAAGATGTTTAGGATGTAAACAGCGTATATGAATTCATAATTATAAATTTCTAGGCTATTGATTGGGACAAGACCGTCCCAAATCTCATGTCTCTTCATGGATGTTAACTGCAAATTTATTAGCCAATAAGTATGTGAAATGCAACCCAATAAAATAACAGCAGAAGAAAATATTTCAATAAATCTTTGCTAAGGATAGCGACACTGCAAATAAACATAGCCAAATATTTTCAATACCTGATCATTTCTTAAATGCAAATAAATGAGCTTTTACTGGATGGCAACTAAAGCACATACAACAGAAAGATTGAGCAACATGTGTGTGGCATGGGAACCTGGACATCTCCCAGTCTAATGATAAAAGGCGAGATGGTGTTATCATTGAAGGAAAAGCAAACTTGAGCGTGTATTACTCATTTCAACGCACCTGTCTATGCCTGCTGTTTTGGAAGAAATTATAAATAGCCACAAGAAAGCACGTACACAGATGAATAAATAAAGCATTGCCCTTCTATAACATAAGATTAATGAAGATGAGTATCTTTCAACAAATTGTACTGGATGGAATACCTGAACATTGAAATTAAAAAAAAAAAAATGAGTTAAATAATAACCTTGCACCATTCAGAATGGATAAGAAACCTTGATATGAAGGGCAAATCTCTCAAATGCGTAAAGTCAAAGAAGAGAAAACTCAGGTTCCTTTGCCTGAGGGATACATTTTCGATAAGTTTTGATTTTGATAGGAAAAGCACACTTCCTAAAGAAAAATACCGATAAATGGGTGAGGTGGTTTGAATGAGAATGCCCCCTAAAGGCTCATAGATTTGAATGCTCACTCCTTAGTTGGTGGAGCTGTTTGGAGGGCTTTGGAGGTTGGCCTTGGAGAAGGTGTGTCAGTGGGGATGGGCTTTTGAGGTTTCATAAGCCCATGCATACCATTCCCAGTTAGAGCCCTCTCTCTCTTTCTGTGTGTGTGTGTGTGTGTGTGTGTGTGTGTCTTTGTCCCCTGTCTCATGCTTATGAATCAGAATGTAAATTGTTAGCCACTGCTCCAGCACCATGGCTCCTTGCCTCCTATGAGGCTCCCCACCATTGAAGGCCATCGACTCACTTTCTGCAACTGTCATCAACCCCCAAATAAATGCTTTCTTTTATAAATTGTCTTGGACATGGTGTCTCTTCACAGCAATAGGAAGGGACCAAGGCAGTCAGATTATATCAAAATTTAAAATGAATCCAAAGACACAGTTAAGATAATTAAAAGAAAAGCCTACTGGGAAATAATATTGGTATTTTCTTTCTAATGAAGGACTGGCATGTACAACACACAGAACACTCTTAAACTTTACAAGGAAAAACAACTCAATTAAAAAGTTTCTAAGAATCTAGACCAACACCTCATCAGATAAAGAAGTTTATAGATGGCAAACACATCAAGGAGAATGTCTCTGAAGCTAATCAGAATAGGAATGGGAGACCACGGCCTGCCTGCAGAGCTGCGCTCTGAAACAATGGCACTACAGACTCTGACAGGATGAGGAGAAACAGCCCCACTTACGGCTTCTGAGAATGCAGGACAGCACATAAATGTTAAAATAATTTTACTATGTTTGAAAAGGTAAACATAGTCTTATTGCACAACCGAATCACTACGCTCTTGTGTATTTTACACGATTTTGCACTGAAAACATTGCCACACGAACCTCCTCGAGCAAGTGTTTGTGGCCTCTTTATTCAAAATCGAACTAATTCAGAAAATGCCAAGATGCCCTCTGACAGGGAAATAATGAGTAAATAAGCAGAATAGTATTGGTTGACAGGAAAGAACTATTGAGTCGTGAAGTGTCATTGGATACATGAGAGAAGTCAGTTTGATATGTCAACCTGCTGCCCAATAACCAGAGATACTCCGGTCTGTAAAAACCCAACTGCAGAGACAGTAAAAAGACCTAGAGTGAACAGAGGTAGAGGCAGAGACGAACAAGCGGGGAGACGGTTTTAGGACGGTGAGACTGTTGTTCAAATACGACAATAAAAGATTAGCAACACTGTGCAATTGTCCAGGCCCGCGGCGTGTGGGGCGCCGACCCGGAACTGTGTTACAGGCGTGGGTTACGGACTGTGCGGCGATATTGACCCAGCTGTTCTAGCAGATATACAGTGTGCGCCGCACTGCTCCTGGGGGAGACCAAGGGTGCGAGCAGCTGTGGAAATCCCACATTTTAGTGTTTTCTTGTTTACACAAACTTAAAGTTACTTTAAAATAACGTCATCTGAAAACTTTAAATGCATCAACTTCACCCTACGTATCAGCATTTACAAACTGCGAGTGATCACATCGGGTCAGGGAGGCAGACCAAGGGCAGCAGATGCGCTGTGCCTTGATATACGTAGCCATCTATTTAAACCATTCTACGGTAGCTGAAGTACATTAGGAGTTAAAGAGGGCTTGAGTGGTGGGAGGGAGTGTGTCTTACGGCATGAAGACATCCATCCCCCGACCGTCATGGTGTTTTACAAGTTTCAAAACAGTTATAATTATAATTATATATACTATGTATATATATGCATATTGTGTGTGTGTGTGTATTGTTGATTTTTGGGGGGCAGGGAAACATACTCTTCTCTGGTAAGCCTCCATGCCTGTCAAATCACTCAGTGCTGCAAGAATTCCTAAGCAGCTTTGACTGGCAGAAGCCCAAGAAGATCCCAGACTTAGATGAATTTGGTCACTAAGCACCGGACAGACATCAACATAAAGGAGACTTTTATCTGGAGATGGACATCTGTGTTGCTGGAAGTGTCGCCATTCTCAGAAGAGCTCCCGTAAAAGGCACGTTTCATCAAACACAGCAGTGGCTCTGTTTACTGCGCGTGGTGGTCCTGAAACTGTGCTAAGCTTGTCCTTTTGAGGATTATCTTAATCCGCACAGTAACTCCTGAAGGAATAAACTACATTTGTTTCCCTTCATTCATAGGTTTTGAAAACGATACACTTAGAGATGAAGGATTTGTTCTCAAGGCTGAGCAACAGGAAGGGCCGCAGAAGTGAGACGAAAACGGCTCTAGTTTCTTAAAGAAAACTTGGATGATATAAATATTTTGGTTCTCTCCTTAATCAAGGAAAAATAAAAGAAGCCATGAATGTAAGTTCCCCTTAATGCTGCAATCGGCTGTAATAAAATTAAAATATATATATATATACATATATATATATATGTATATATATATATAAACTTTAATGTTCAACATCTACATCTGCCTTGATAGCAAAAGGAGGAAAACGGAGAATGTGTCAGCCACACTTGGAAAAGGATGGATCCACATGGAGGCTAATTAGTGAGACACAGAAATGAAAGTAAACTTCGTGTCACATCACATATATGTAAGGAATTTGGGGGGGGGGTTTCTCACTGTTTTAATTACAGTAAGATTGACATTGACATTGACTGCAACATTTTAAATTAAAGCTATAAAAGTTCTTCGGCACGTGATGCTTTTATAGGAGCACTGCCAGTTCATGTAACCTTAGGATAAGTTTCAACAAATATCACATTCTGTTTTTATCATTTCGTTTCTTTTGAAAAGTTGACAAGTACTATCCCATGGGTATAGAATATGACTGTAAAGCACACTTGTGAAACCCTCTCCATTTGGCAGAATAATAGTGAGTAAGTCACTTCTGGAGCCTCTGAGCTCCCAGTCTTGAGTTCTAGAGCGGACTTACAGTATCGGGTATGTTCGCTCCTGGGGATCACACCATTTAGAAAGTGGTCTGTCCACCCTGAGACATCAACTTCCTGGCACTGGCCTGGAAACTTCTTTCTTTCCTGTAGCCTAGCTTTCATGGTGTCTGCTCTAATTACTTTCTGTTTCTGTGATAAACACCACGACCAAAAGCAGCTTGGAGAGGAAAGGGTTTATTTGGCTGACATTTACCTGTCATGGTTTATCCTTGAAGGAACACGGAGGCAGGAACCAACGCGGAGAGTACGGAGGAATGTTGCTCACTGGCTTGCTTCTTGTGGCTTGCTCAGGTGGCTTGATTATTTTTATATGCCTCCCTCATCACCAGCCCAGGCACCACCCACAATGGGCTGTGTCCTCCCAAGTCAATCAGCAATAAAAAAAAAAAAATTGGTCCACAAAATTGCCTACAAACTAAATATTTTCTCAACTGAGTTTTGCTGAGAAAAAAAAAAAAAAAAACCTAATGTACACCACAGTACTAGAAGTTTCTATGTGGGCTGCTGGGGCAAAGTTAACAGTAGTCTTAGGGGCTGTGAACTTTGTGAACTTCAAAAATGAATAGAGTGGCAAGTCATAGCCATGGAGCAACAGAGGCCTGAATGATATATGGCCTGTGGTCAAAGTGTGTGGTTTCTATTTTGGGGGGACAGCCAAGAGCAATACCAACAGGCTGTATTGTTGGGGAGTCTCAGGAATATTAGCAACATGGCTGCTTTAGCAAAGGGTCATATCCAATGGTCTACTTGGAGGGATTGCATTCAGTCCCTTGCTAGAGAAGCCGTGTTGATGCATTTAATGATTAAATATTCCTCTACGCCAAAGACAAAGATCGTAGTGGAACAGGGTCTTCTGGACATCAGAAGTCTGCAGGCTCATGTGCTCCTGGCAGCTGTGGTTAAACAAGATCAAATCAGTCAACAATTAGCATGGAGAGAAGACAGGTTTGGGCACCCCCAACCTTAGCTGAGTCAATATTGACAGTTGGCGACTTTGGGGGACACGGGAGTCAGTTTTCTTTACAGGTGAGACCCCCATCGGGCCAGTAATGTTTCAGTGGATGGCCCCACAACTGTGAGTATAGGAGCAGCATGGTCCAGAGGATGTGAGTTAATATAACAAAAGGATACTACAGGAAGTTAGGAGGCTGGTAGAGATCCGGGCGGAGTTAGGGAGAGGGTAGCCGGGTGAATGTAATCAAAGTATGCTGTGTGACTTTCTCAAAACTTTGAAATACTACATTAGAAGTAAAGTAAGATTCTAGAAAGTTAACAAGAAGGTTTCCACTCTCCCTGCCATCGCACACACTCCCTATCACGTCTTTGATTATCTTTGGGGCAAGTTATTTGGTGACACGTTGATTTAAAACACTCTGAGGCCACCGGAGTGACTGTCATAGGGTCTGATGTAAGAGACGATGAAGTACGCGAGGGTGCAGTATGACGTATGTGATTATGAAGTAAGCAGATGCGAATGAGAACACGGATACAAGCTGTGAAGACTCTCTTATGATATACGTAGCCGTAGCATCCTGCATGCTGACCTGTATGGGAAACCTACAGAGACCGCATAGGTTCAGGTAGATGCTTGCCAATATTCTGCTGAACAGAACATGGGTGTCAGCTATAGAGGGTCCTGCCCTGCCCGGGTCACATCTCTCTGTGTCCCTCCGGCGGTTTTGAGGAATACTAGACTCAGCTGTCATCCCAGGGATCTGCTTTTCAGCGAGAGTGGAGTTCCCCACAGCACTGACTGTTGCCTCTTCGGCTGTATTAATGAAACCCACCGCCGTATAAACATTCAACCTTCCTGAATGTTTCCATATTTTATTGCTTGCTATTTTGTGATTGAGAAATACATTTCCATACCAATTAAATTAAGGTGCTTTTTATATTTAGAAAAATATTTTCTTTGTCTAAATAGTAGCCAGAGATTCAGTGGCGCTGCTGTTGGATGAGGGTAACCATGCAGATCTGCATGGTGCTCTCCTCCAAGCCTGGCTCCTAGCTGAGGATCCTGCTGCAAAACAGGAGAATTTGATCCCTGGGCATGGAGAAAGAATGGAAAAGGTCGGCCCCAACTGCTCTGTCTAAAACTTGAATCCCATACCACACAAAAGCCAGAAAGTATCAGGCATTTTACAGGGCTCCTGGCAGGGACTCTTGTTTGGCTGTGGTTTTAAGCTACTTTTATACATGATTTATTTTCTCAGCTTCTACCCTGCAGTTGTCAACCGCAAATGTTCTTTGCTGTATTCTATACCCCAACACTGTCAAGGGTAGCCCCTAATTATCATTTAAATGTATCAATACTTTACAAAAAGCAACAGCAATTTTCTTCTTCAGTGGCCTACTCAGGATGAAAGTATTGCTGAGCAACAAACAAATGAAAAAAAAGAAAGAAAAGAAATGCATAAAGATAGGGATTGAGTATTATTTTTCAAATCAAATAAACAGTTAAAATAATGCTTCCAGATTTACATAGGCCTTCATAACTAAAATAAGTAGCAATTCAGAGTCAAATGATTGGACCTAATGTTTTGTTCCTTGGAAATCTTGGAATTTGGATAATGCATTTATTTTTATTATTGAAAAATAGGTATTCAGCTGTTACCTGAATTTACACATAATATTTGCAAATAATAATAACGCCATTTTATACTAAGTCAAGAATTTGAGTTATTTAAATAAGATTTTGTTAGCTTTCGGTTCTATTCAAGCAGATTATCTGTGGCGCGTGTAACCGCTGTGAAGTGAGAATGGAGTTCTTTTCAGAGAGTTTACAGCAACAGTTCAAAGAAGTCACATTTTCATTTCCTTCCAGACGTGATATAATTCTACCTGGACTTCAGTATACTTATGAGAAGGGAGAGCCCTGCTGAGATTTTACACAATGGAAAACATGACAAAATATGCTCATAGAATTTGAGCACTCACAGGTGGATAGTTTTCCATTCCATCTAATTTTTGTTTAACAGAGCTTGGTCTCAGCATCCATGGTTGAGGGGTGTTCCTAAGAACAGGCCTAAGCCTATCAGGAGGTGAAGAAGCCGTCAGGTTCAACATCCTACTGAAACTTTGTATCTATGATGATTATGAACTCAGTACGTCTCTCCAAATCGCACCCAGTACTGGACACCAGGATTAAGTGTGCTTTGGGTCTGTCAGATGGTGCCCTGAAAAATAAGTCCTGGTTTCACCTTGCTCTAGTTGCCTGCGAATTTAACTTATTTGAAAATAGAGTTATAGATGTAACTGATAGGAAAGGGGTCGTCCTGGATTAAAGATTCTCGGATCCAGCAGGAGAATGAATGAAAGGGGGAATGAGAGGGGGGTTATGACCTAAATGGGCAGGACAGTCATATGACTGAAGCTTGGAGACATGAGTTGCAGAGGTTGGGGTGCAGCCAGGAGTGGAAGAAAGACCAAGCTGTCCTTGTCAGAGCTGGCAGGGTGGTCCTGCTAAACTAACACTTTGACATCTATCAATCAGAATAACATTCTGTGGCTTGATGGCACATTCTTTTGTATCATGCTTTCCTCACATGGCTGGAGAACTAACTAACAAATGACCAATGTACTTGTCTACACTAAGAATATTATTGGGTGTTTTAAAAACAGTACACACCGTGTTCATTGTAGCAGGCATGCAGCTTATCTGCAGAGAGTTTTCAACATAAACAAGCATATTAGTAAACTGATACTCACCTTATGCCTCATCTAGCCTTACGTGGATCTGGTACACTGAGCATTGCCCTACTTTGCTTCACTAAGCCTAATTTTCTTATGCTGTGAATGTTTTTGTCTATTGATTTTATCTTGAAGCCTTAAGACTCAATGTGGTGATAACGGAAAGTGGGTCTTTGGATGTAACCATTTTTCAGATGCACCCTTTGGGAGCACTCTCTTTAGAGATCTTAAGAAGACACAGATGTGCTCTTGCCTATAAATAACTCCATCAGCACCTTGGTCTTGAACTCCCAGCTTCCGGAACTGCAAAAATAAATGTCTGCTGTTTGAACTACCTAGCATATAATATTTCACTACACATGCCCAGCTGAATAGTGCAGGTCTGAACAGAACAGAGAGACAGTGAAAATCTGGCATATTACAACCACTAAAAGTTGGAAGACCTCATCCAAAAATCATTTAACTATTTCCATCTTCTCCATTTACCTTACTAAATTAAGGAAGTATGTGTTTTAATCAAGCTTTCTAAATGAGCACATTCTCCCCGAAGAAGTAATTAATAACCCATGAATGTTAATTATGTTTTCCAGGTTAATTTTCACCTGGGATTGCATTGCACAAGAGATCTGAAGTTGACATATTATCTTCTACTTGGAGCATCACCTGCAGAACCCAGGACTAACTGAATGAATCTTGAAGATGCAACTTGTAATTTTGTGATATTTCCCACACTGAGGACTGGAACTTATAGTCAGTCAAGCATACAGGGACATGCAGTGAGTCTGCTTGCAGAGTGAGTTCTAACCTCTGCCATTCTGTTCTGCTTTTGGAGAGAAGATATTTGTTGCCTGAATGTCTACTCCATAAACATACTAAATAATTTCTGTAATGACTACTTAATATAGTCTTCATCTTTAATCAAACATTTTCCAATTCACAGTTAGGTTGGATTAAACTTAATAACTAGCGGAGTGGTAGCCAGAGTGATCCATGAAGGAACCCAGGGCATGATGGTGTTTAGATACCCATAGGAAGTTCTTGCTGGTTATCACCATTTTGGTTAGTCTGTTCATGCAAGGAAAGGTTGAGGCAGTCCTGGTGAATGACAACTTCTAAAGACTCCTCCCATCATGGTCAAGGATGCTGCCAAGTTACAGCTATCAACCAGATTATATGTGTGGGCAAAGCTAGCATTAGTACGGAGTCAAGGCTGATTAAGACAGAGCAAAACAGCAAAGCAAGCCTTATATTATAATATATATAATATAATAATAATATAATATATATATAATATAAATAATATTACTGATATTATTCAATGTCTAAACCTCAATTCTGAGGATCCTAATTCTTCCCTCCATGGTGTAGTCATGTGTTATTCATTCAAATCAAGCCTATTACAGCAGTATCAAAATTTAATTCTTTATGATGTCTGAATAGTAATATTCAATGCCATGTATCTACCACACTTTAAGAGACCTGGATGTATTCTTGGCAAGAAGCCAAGAGTCCAAGGTCACACAGGTTATCTTAAATGGTTCACATAGTCATATTGTCATGACATTGGGCAGAAATATGGTTTGGAGTTATTTAGCAATAGAAGATGCCCATGATTTTCAACTCATTAAGGGAACACATTAATTAATTACCAAAGGAAAACTTTAATGGTGTTTGATCCAAAAGATATTTTGAATTCAACATGTCAAAAAATGAACACATTATTTAGAAACAGATCTATTTTGAAGACCCCTTGTGTCATTTTACAACTGTGTAGTTGTAAGCAAGCAAAGTAAAATCATGGAACTTTAATTTAAAATGAAGGCTGACATGACTGAAGTGATATTTACTAGTAAGGATATCAGTCACTTATCAATAACTTATCCAACTTCAAATTTATGGTAAATGTTAAAAGGAATACTTCATCTTAAACCACAAGGACGTTCTGTTAGAAAATATGCAAATGTAAGTGATCATTCATATTTTAATAAATATAAATAGTGAATTATAGACTCAATAAAGGATGTGAGAAGTTAAGTTACTGGGACTAAATTTATATTTGCTGAAAAACATAAATCTTGAGTGTTGGTGATTAACTTTATATTTGTACACAGTCTTCACACCCCCGGTGGCAGGTCAAATGCTGAAGCTACCCCACATGTGGAGACAGGAAACAATTCTCCTCACACTGGGTGTTATCCCTAGCTCCACCCCAGTTAATAACTATCCTGCGGTAAAAATATTCAAACTTCTATGATCCTGGTGTTTCTCTTTTCTGGTTTGTTTCTGAACTTTTTTTTTTTTTTTAAATCTATGATTCTGTAGTACCTAGATTTTTGTGCCAAAAAGTTTGCTCAATATATTTAAGATCTGTCTATCTATCTATCCGTCTATGTATCTATTGTCTATCTACCTACCCATCCACCTATCTATTTACCTACCCCTCTCTCGACAAGTATGCATGTAGTTTGATTTTATTTTGTTTCCATGGTGATGGGAATTGAGCTGAGAGCCTTATGCTTACACACCATCTCCTTATCAATGAGACACACCCACAGTCCTCTTCTGTTTCCATGTACTTGCAATAGGTATAAGGTGGAGAAAACATTAAGACCTGATCTCATTCTAGAAGAAAGTTGGTGGTTGTGACTGTGGAGAAGTCCCTGACCGTGTGACCCTATAACTCATACGGTGAATGTAGCTGTCACCTGTGCACTACCCTCACAGATCAATGCTTTCCACTAAAATGCTTATCCGTTCCTGCAGGTGATCTTATTGTTGCTAAGTGCAGATGAGCGGTGAGCGCTAATTGCACATCCTAATTCATCATGGCTGAGTGATTGACAGAGGCTGAGAGGATGCTGGATGACTTTAATCACCAGGTCAGTGCTCAGCCCCACCCCACATTAAGTATTTCCTGTTCAGAAAATGCATGGCATATTTCTGTTCATCCATCATCATTTACCTGCTAAAGCCACAGGGCACGTATCTGAGATGTTTCCATTATCATGGAAGAAAAGCTATGCATAAACAATCAGAAGATTTAAGCAAGCGCGCACACACACACACACACACACACACACACACACACACACACACACACAATGTATCTGGATCTTCAAAAGTTTTACAAAGAAATCCATTGGCCAAAGTTCAGCACATCATTTATGCCAAACATTTAAGGAATCAGTTATCAAGTTAGTAAAACAGCATATTTCCAGACATACAGGCACATTCTCCTCGGAAATTTCTGTAGATGCCTGTCAAACAGTGAGACTGAAGCTGGTCCCATAGCCTGTCTCCAGACTCAACACTTGCTGTTTCAAGCATGCTAATAACAGGTGTTACTTTGGAACCTAATGATTCATTAGTACAGCCCATCGGATGCCAGAAGGCAGCCTGTGGGTACTCAGCTGTGGCTGACCATCGTGCTGATGTGAAGAACGAGGGGAAAGATGGTTTTCAGCAGGCTTTTATTGATGCTAAAGTTCAAAACCCAGAGAATTTCCATTTATCACTAAAAAAAAAAACAAAAAAAAAAAAAAAGGAAGAACACTCCAGATCATATAGCCTCTCATACCTGTATGTTTGAACACATACATTCAAGGAAGACAAGGAGCCAGAGAACTAACTGCAAGGCACCAAGCTCTCCAGAGGAGGCTTTGTTGCCGAACCATTCTCTTCCACTTAGTGTCTTGACAAGAGCAAAGATGATTTCTATTACTTAGAATTTCTCCTTTTGCCTATTTGTAATCCATTCTGTTGGTGGTATTTTGTTGTCAGTTAGTGAAGTTAACATTTAAAATGACTCATGGAAATGTCTATGCAAAAAAAAATATATATATATATATATAGTGTTTGACATAGCCGATTAGATATTTGTAATATTAATTTTGAGTGAGGGGGTTTACACTTTTAGGGACACAGAGAACTTAGATTCTCTTATGTCCTAAGCTTTAAATCTAAGATAAACATTTCCTCTAAACCTTTTCAATATTATTGTGAATCCTTGTTTTTACGGATACAGGCATATAGGAGCAGGGTTAGAATAAATGGTAAAACTACACTCTCGTTCAGGATCTAATCTGGTTTTAAGGGTGAATGCCACAGTCTTTGTCAGCTCCACACAAACTTAGACACACTTGGCAAGAGGGAATCTCAACTGTTTCCAACACTTTGGCCTATAGATATCTGTGGGACATTTCTTGATTGCTGATTGATATGGAAGAACCCAGACCACCATGGCAGTACCCTCCTGAGGCCAGTGGTCCTGGGTTGTATAAGAAAGCAGGATGAGCAAGGCGTGGGCAGCAAGCTGGTAAGGAGTACCTCTCCATGGCCTCTGCTTTAGTTCCTGCCTCTAGATTCCTGCCTCGGATTCCTGTTTTGCCTTCCATAGTCCATGGAAGCCAAATGAACCGTTTTCTCCCTCAAGTTGGGTTTGTTCTGCTTTTATCACAGCAACTAAGAAACCTAACTAAGACCGTGAAATAAAACAGAGATAAGGAAAGCTGGAGTTATTACTCAGTTAATAGAGTAATTGCCTACAGTACGCGAAGCCCTAGGTTTGGTCTCCCAGTACTATGACAAACGGGGCTTGAAGGCAGAGGACCATAATCCCAGCACTTGCTAGGTAGAACGAGAATGATTGGAAGTTCAAAGTTATCTGCAGGGACTTAGAGAGTTCATGGCCAGTTTGAGATCCATGAGAAGCTGTTTCATATGAACAAGCAACCATATAGTTTAAAAGAAAGACAAGGTCAGATGTGAAAATAATGAAGAGAGACCGAGGCACAGACTGTTTGTCACGTGCCTGGTGCTTTGAGAAGCGTGCCGCACACTGCTGATTTCGGTCTTCCACGGTTGATGGTGCTGTCATCATTCTATGGAAGGCTGACTTACGGATGCAGAAAACAGCCTGTACACAATAGTTACATTAGCACAGGGCATGTAAGGGCTCTCCCTTAGGACAGAATTTATCAGCACTGAACTCAACTCTGTGAGCTTGAACCCTTTGGATGGAAAGTCCCTGAGAGAAAACGGCATACCTGTTGGACAGCATTTCATCTCACAACCCGGAGCGCTTCCATTATTTCTTAAATGCAAAGGCAGGTACTTCAGGAGGGAATAAATATCTCAGAAGCATGGGCGAAGAAGTGGGTACCAGTCTCAGGGTCACAGAACTCAGTCTAAGAGCCCGGGTTTCAGAAAACATTCTTGGAGTGGACAAGAAGGACACTGAGACAGTGTAATCTCAGACAAATGCCGAGAAGCGCAAATGACCTTGAAAAATACAAGGATCTTAGAGAAAGGACACCAGGATTGTTTCAACTGCTGTGGAGCAGATTGTTTGTTCCAATGCGCAAAGGATAGTCACAGTCTGCTGTAAGGGGTTTATTCTATCCGGAGAGAAAGGATGGGATTGCAGTTTGGACTAAGGTAAGGGAATAGAAGAGAAATGGGCTGTGCCTTTTAAAATGCTAATGGCGCATCTGCAAAGCATCTTGCTAAACATTATTTACCTCTTCGTAACTATAGTTTTCCAGCTAAACTGAAAGAAAATTAGTTTAGTGTGGCAAAAACAACCAGGGCTTAATCTGAATAATCAGATATTTCCATAAACACAAAGGCGTTGGTATGCAGCAGTGTTTGCCGTATGTGATGAAAGAGCGAACACTTCCAGACTAAGGTCTGGCTCCACAGTTCCCAAATGCAGGAAGACTGTATCCTGTCAGAGGAGCGCTTTGCACGGGGAAGGAAATCCAACCCTAGGCAGGAAACTGAGGAAGTGAGCCCTGAGGAGAAAGGGATACAACACGGAAAGGGCTGATATGTAATGAAGCTTGAAGGGAGAGGAGCCCTAGAAATATGTAATGAGGACCACTTTAAGATGAAAACTCGCTGAAGTGGAAGCAGACGTAGCAGAAGGAATAATGCCATCCCCGCCTTTGCTCGAGGCAAAGCAAACACTCCTTTGTGAAGATATGGAGAAAATTCAAGCAGTAAATGCAAAATGGATACAGGTGGACTGCAGAGTACGTATGTACGTACGTACCTATGCATTTAATGAGCACCGCTTCCTAAGCTAATCAACATGGTCACCAAGCACAAAAATGGAACATTTCACATCAACGTCTTCATTCTTCCGGTGAGTCAAGAGTGGTCCCTGAAACTCTACACACAATGCCTGCTTTGGTTACCATAGCCAGCCAGGCCATTATCCGGACTCCACCAAGTAGCACCCTCTCTTGGCACTGCCTGTGTGTCATTCACTGTGTGGTGGAGCTAATGGTTTCCCTGCCCAGCTGACTTCCCTCGCTTAGTTTCTTGGTTTCCTGCTACAGTTCCGCCCTATACTCTTCTGAGATATTAAGAGATCTCCTTGGAGCAGGAACTTTTTTTCTCTCTCTGTATTTTCATTTTTCGTAGAAGAACAGAGCCAAAGAGTTCGCAAATAACTTATCTGAATCACAGTTTGGAAAACAGTTCACATCAATTAAGAATGAACAAAGACAATAACCGATTACATCAAATTTACATTTAATGAGCTAAATAAAGTTCTTGACCTCAAACCTCTTGCTATTGCTCCAAGGAAGTGGGATCAGTTGAGATGATTTACTTATTTTAATAATTATAGTAAATAGATTAATAGAAAAATACTATTTCTATACTTCTATACCTAAATTAGCTGTGATGTAATCAAACAATTTACTCTTTAGTTCCAGATAACAGTGAAGTGGTTTTGTTTGTGCGTTTTATTTTTTCTAGGATAGTAGATTCTTTCAGAAGGGCATTGCCACCTAACCCTGAACCAAACTTTAAAATTTAAAGTATGATTCATCAGTCCAGGGATCATATTTGGTAATATGAGTTATCACTTAAAATAACAATTATGGTGCGAAGATTTTGAAAGACTTCTATCTGGACATATTATACATTACTATGCAGAGGTAAAAGTGAGTTAAAAACATACATTTAACACTCACGGAACACTGGTGACTCATGGAGCACTTCAGTTTTGTTTGGTTTTATCCTATTTAATTTTCGTGAATATTGTGTGGCTATGGTTATCCTTGTTTTTGTTGTAGAAAGTGACTGTGCTGCTGGACAATACTGAGAAGCTAATAGGATCTAAACATTACCAGAAGACAATCTCCTGGGCATGTATATGAGGGAATTTCTAGATTGGGTTAACTGGGGTAGAATCACTTACGCTGAGTTTGAGGAGCAGCATCCCATGGCCTGTGGTATGTGAAAGAGTAAAAAGGAGAAAACGAACTGAGGACCAGCATCCATTGTGTCCTGTTTATTGACTGTAGATGATGCCTGACTCTGTAACTGCCCCCACTCCACCATGATGGACTGCATCTTCAAACTGTGAACCCAAATAAACTCCTGCTTAATTGCTTCTTGACAGGTATTTGGTAACAGAAACAGGAGAAGTAACTAATAAACTGAGCCTTTCACAAGATTAAACAAAAACTTCTAAAATCAATGATTAATAAGGTGTAAGACTTTCCATATTTATGAGCTAATTGCTGTTTAAGTTTAGCCTGCTGCAACATATTATCAGAGACTTGTCAAGTTAAACAACAAATATCTATTTCTTCCAGTTCTGTATACTGTAAAAACCAAGATCAAAGTGCCCTCAGATCTCCTGTTAGAGGAGAGTCTGCTCCTAGGTTCGGTGATCACCGTGAATTTCTTTGTACTCTTGTAGAGAACAAAAGAGAAGCAATTCTTTCTCCAGACCTCTTGATATCAATCACCATCACGAGGACTTTATCTTCATGACCTGATTCCCTGCAAAGGTCCACTTCTGAAAACTACCACATCAGGGACGGAGGCTGTGACAAATACAGTTTTGGAGACATCCTAGCAACTTGCCACGATGACTTCTGAAAACATCTTGATAGTTGAAATGAGCCAGATTAAAAAATAATAATAATAATAACAAGCATTGTTTAATTCTATAGAGACAGAATACATAAGAGTAGGGAATCCTGGGGTTTCTCTGCTGTAACTCTGGCTGTCCTGGAGCTCACTCTGTAGACCAGGCTGGCCTCGAACTCACAGAGATTCGCCTGCCTCTGCCTCCCGAGTGCTGGGATTAAAGGCATGCGCCACCACCACCCAGCTGTTTCTTCTATTCTTAATCTTGAATCAAGTAAAAACATATAGATGTTGTGCAGCATACATGCTACAAAATCACAGCCATTATTTATTAGCCCAGTCTTCGTTTCTCACAGAGAGATTAGTGTTTTATTGGCTTTGGGCAGAGGGGTTCGCTGGACAGAAAATGAACATACTTTAGAAACATCTAAAATTGAAAAGCAAATGATATTTTTAATAATTTAATTTCATCGTGTGTATAAAAATGTACTTGAGTGTAGCCGCTCATAGTAGGGCATGTGTGTAAAGTCAGAGAACTTAAGGGAGGCAGTTCTCTCGTTCCGCTGTGAGTTCTGAGGATTCAATTCAAGTTTGCAAGATGGCAGAGCCTGAGACATTGTGTCAGTCCTTAGAAATAAAAGCACTGAAGAAAGCCCAAAGCAAATTTTTGCTGGGAATATTGACAATAATTATTTTCTTTAGACACAGATCATGAGTATGTCTATTGGTCATTAGTTTATTTTTTTTAAAGGGTCTGTAATTACTTAACAGAAAGCTGTGTGTCTTAGAAAATACCAGATTGCAAAATCCACAGTAACAGCTGGTCATCCTGATAAATTCATACAGTCCTTGTGAAGTACATGTTTATGCGGGTGTAGGTGCTTTCGTGTGCCTGTGTGTGTGCCTCTGTGTGTGTGTGTGTGCGTGTCTGTGTGTGTCTGTGTGTGCAATCAACAGTATATTATCACAGCATTTGGATCACCATTTTCAAATCTAAAACAAAGAATGAAGGGTAAAAGTGGACCTTTCTCCAGGAAGCAAAGTGGGAAGAGAACCTTGTTCAGGAATTAAGTCATTTTCGGGAGAAGTGAGCCATGTGAGGAGCAGGTACATATGCTAATAGGAAGACTCCGTGTTTTAATTAAGCAGCGTTTCCCCACAGAATAATTACATGTGCTGTTTACTCAGGTATCTTCTAAGGGGCATTAACACTTCTGTAACGTATTTTCTTCCCTACAACATAAAAGCTTTAAGAACATTTGCTCTCCTTATAAAGGGAATACATAATGGGGGCCTTTCTTATTGAAAATACTTGTTCCCTGAAAATAATAAAAAATGATGCACCAAAGATAAACATATGAGTAGTCTTCCTTGTGTCATTTATAAACTCTGTTATAATGTTATTCAAGGGAAATTTACCTGGGGAAGAATCAACAAGGAAAAATCTTTGTAGGTACACTAATGGATCCCAGACACTGAAGGAAATCTTGCCTGTAAGAGAAGGTGGGAGTGCACAGCTGGAGACTCGCCATGCCTACTCCTTTGAAGTAGGTCTCTCTCAGCAGACTACCAGCCTCCCACACAGAAACATGCAGAATGGAAGGGATTGCATTTCTGTGGAACACCTCTTGAGAAACCATTATAGAATTTTCTTATAAACAGAAGAAATCCAATATACTTTAAAGCCCTGTAAAGGGCTTGACAGAGAGCAGAGCAATTTTCTAACATTGGCCGTCAAAAAACCCACAGTGCTTTTGACAGAGAGACTTCTTGAGTTTGTCCTCCTCTGCAGAGACAACGATTTGATTTTTTCCAAGAGACAATGCTATAAAAAGTCCTTTGAAAGAAACCTATACTATCAAATATGTGCTCCGTTGGTGGTTTCTGATTTGGGTGTTCACACTGAGCCAGTGAAATAGCTGAATAATTCAATATATTCACTGTCGGCCCAAAGGTCTTACAGACAGAAGGAAAAGTAATTTATTGGATTTAATTGGAAGGCAGCAAAGAGAGGTACCTGTATTTTTATCTCTTCCTATAATTTTATCAATTACTGTCAAAACAGTCATGGGAGTGATGAGAGGAAGATGCCCAGCCACAAACAGTTTCAGAAGAAATCATTCTGGACAAACTACTCCAATGTTGCCAGGAAGGTAAAGACAGGCCATCGAGGATGTACAGGAAATACTAGTTCTGTCATTTTTCTCCATCGACAACAGTGCACAGACGATCAATACTAAGTCTTGGAGTTGCGTAAAGCACAGGTCCCTCCGTCGAGTACCATCAGAGGCGCTGCTACTCAGAGATGGTGAGCTGCCCTCAATAACCTGCTCTCTGAGTGCTTTTAATCCCATCTGCGTATCACTCTGTGGAGCATGAATTAACTGCCACCTCATTCCCCTCTCCGTGACAGAATGAGGCAACCCCTGGGGCCCAGGCAAGGTGGGTGAAGGTGTGGGAAGCCTGTCAGAGCCAGAGGATGAGGATGGACACTGTACAACACTTAATCTTCTACCTATGGCATGGCGAGAGCACATGTGAACTCAGAGCAGTTGTGGGCACATGGACAAGACGGGCACGCGCACACGAAGAGATTCACGCGAAGGGACTGGGACTAGTTGTGAAGGAAAAGGGGTTTGGCCTGCAAGGGAGGGGGTGTAAGAGAGGGAGTAATGAATGATAACAGTATGATGGTAATGCTTTGTATACAAGTAAGAAGCATCGATAATAATAATAATAATAATAATAATAATAATAATAATAATAATAAACCTTGCTGAATTTTTAATATCTTGTGATTTATTCCGAAGTATCGTCATCTATTTATTTGACCTTAAGTGCATTTAAGTGAGCATGGGGTGTTTTGAAGACACCTCTTTTAACTAACACTTTGCTGTTAGCTCTTCTGAAATAATAATATAAATAATCAATGAAAATTAATAAATAAATAATAAATGAATGAATAAGTAAATAATAAATATAAATATGTAAGATAATACAATTTGTATCATAATTTATAAAGTGATAAAATAATTTATAAAATAATAAAAAATACATATATATATATGATAAATAAATAATTTTTAAAAAGCTGTGCATCAGAGAGTAGTGCACTAAGGCAGATTTCTGAGAAGTTGACTTTCAGAATAATGGAGTCCACTAATAAAAGACATGAAATCCTGAGAAAACATCTGGAAATTTAAACCATCGTATATCTACACCAGCGGTTTATGAAAGGATTGCTCTACTTTTTTTTTTTGTTTGTTTGTTTTAATGATAATAACTGTAACTGTAAGTACCTCGGGGAGGAAAGGGTTTATTTTAACTCACAGGGTACTGTTCATCATCAAGGGAAGCCTAGGCAGGAACCTGGAGGCGGGAACTGAAGTGGAGGACATGGAGGAATGCAGCTTAGGGGCCTGCTCCCAGGTCTAAGCTCAGCTTCCTTTATCACACAGGCCAGGCACACATGCCTAGGGATTGCACTGCTCAGAGTGGGCAACACCCTCCCACATGAACTAGCAATTAAGAAAATGCCCACAGGCATGCCCATAGGCCAATATGGTGGAGGCGATTCTTCAACTGAGGTTTCCTCTTCCGGGGTGTTGTCACTTTGACCAATAAGATCAGCTATTTTAAGTATAAAATTGGAATATTTTTACCAAGAGTAAAAGCAGTCCGCACGTTTCATATCATGAGTTCTCCGTTCACACCACTGGACATCTTAGGAATTGAACCTGTGTTAATTCACATGTCATATTTTATGTGTGCTTGAGGTCATGGTGCGGATTCACTACGGTGCCTAGGTTAGTCTTGAACTTAACCTTGAAATGAATAAGTCAGCTCTTGCTCACAGTGGTCTGTGAACTTGTAACCACCTACCTGCTTCATCTACCTCAGTGGCCAAGATGGCAAGTCATGAACAGCCACACACATCTACATGCTACTCTGTATGTTCACTTCCTTTATAAATATAATAAATGAAATTCAGTGATTTTATTTATTCATTAGAACTCTCTCTTTTCTTTTGGTGTCATAATATAAGACAAGACACAACATGAGGTCAACAGTTTACAGGGATTATAATCCCTTACGTAGGTCAAGAGCGGCTCAATACTTGCCCCACTGGATACTGTTATAAAAGGCTGTTGTGAATAAATGCGTGTCATTTGGTGTGGGAGCAATATTCTACCATTAAGTCTTTCTAAATGGATGGAAACAAATTTTTGCGTATTTGAATTACACAAAAGAGTGTCAAAAGAAATCAAACGAAAACTAAATAACTGAGCAAAATATTGAGTAAAAAATTTAAGTTAGAATCAGGGTGTCCCATACCATTATTTCCTTTGGGATGTGTGTATGTTGCATGCTCTGAAATGGAATAATTTTTTTTTCGAATAAGGTTTTCTGTATATCTCCACTACACTGGAGTGAAGATATATAGATTCCAGAACACCATTTTCTTCCTGTGAAAACACAATAGGAATTAATCAACTCCTGAGAATCGAGCGAGGAGGAGCGGAGAAGTAGCTGGGAGGACTCTCGTGGTCAAAGAGGGTGGGTAGGTTTGGGTTCGTAATTTAGTTCAAGTAGCTTCAAAACCCAGCCCGCAGCAGGGATCCAATCCCCTATGAAAATCCTCGAGACATAAATGCAACTGAATTTAATTGGAAAAGCCTTGAATTTGGGAGCCAATCTTCCAGAAAATGCCAAATTAAATGGAAAAGTGGTCTGGTTTATCTTGGCGACAGCTTCACACTTTAGGAAATCACCTTGAAAGGCAGCCTCCTCCTGAAGAGACGAGGAAAACGGCACGGCTGTGATAACCCCACTTACAACACTAAAACATTGCTGCGTGCTGTAGCTACAGAAGAAACTATAGGAACAGCCTGAGTAAACTCAATGCGTTTGCCCTCAAATATTGAAGTACAGAAATGTAAGCGTCCTTCCATCCCAGAATAATGAGCAACAACCCTGTGACTGGTTTGTATGGTTTCTTAATAAAACACCTTTACAAGTTCCAACATATACCATGTATAAACAGGGCATAGGCCATTGTTGTTTTCTTTTGTTTCATTTTGTGGGCACAAAGAAGTTTGGCCTGTCTATGAATTGCCAGGCTTCTAATGAAAAAGAGTTCATTTCCTAGGAACACCTCCCCGTGCCTGTCCTCTGAGGCAGCATGACTTCTCTGAGGTGATATTTAGCTTTATCCGCAGAACCTTCTACTTCTCTCCTCCGTCCTATTTCCAGTATTATTTCCTGTCAATAATGTCTTTACAACACACAGAGACTGATGTTAAAATTAATCTACGCAGTATCTGCGGTGGCTTGACAGACAGACTCTTCATCCCAGTTCCAAGTGAGAGGACAGCTCTGTTTCTGAAAGTGACCTTGGACTCCCGGGGAGCCAGCACATCACACACCTCCTTCTGATTCAAGTCTTCCCCACACGCATCCTCCATCCTCCATCCCCCAAATGCCATTCATGGTTGGAAGACAACAGCTGTCGCTCCTCCACACTGTCATGCATTTGAGAGCAAAATCAACTTTTCAGGGAATTCATCTTTATCTGCCTATGAGAACATAGTAGATTCCCTAGAAAAGTCAAAATAAAATAATGAACCCCGTATGCCAAAGTTCTCGAGGCGGGGTGGGGGTATAAGAAAGGCCAGCTTCTTCCTACATAGACACAGAAGTATCTTCTCCATTAAATCAGGGAAACCAACACGATAGATTTAATAAAATATATGAGCGAGAGAGACTGCTAGTGGGTGAAGGTCTTGCTACATATGCCTGGCCCATCCAAGTTGAACTTCTGGGACCCAATTAGAGATGAAAAAGGAGAACCCAGTCTACCAGCCGTCTTCCGATAGTGACATACATTCTGTGGCACAGACATTCCCTCCAATAATATAACCTTTAATTAAAACATATAAAGGCAATAAATGAGATACAGAAAGACATTATGAAACGAATATCTGAGCTATTTCTGATAAGGAATGATGTAATGAGAGGCCTGTGAGTAGCCATTCTGTGTGAACACTGAGATGACAGCTTCTCCTTCTCATTAGAACCCTGATCTGACACAGGAGTGGTTATGATTGACAGAAATGAATCATAAACCCAAAACATGGATACTGAAAGATGCAGTTCTTAGATTTTGTTGTAATGAAGACAACTCAGGCCAAAATTGTATGCCTGTCAAATCTTAACCACATGGCTGATATGTCTCAGGGAAGCAAACAAACAACCAAACAAACAAACAGATCAACAAACTTCACAGCAAACACAAACCATACGCGATGACTTATTTAAGAAAACAGTACAAAAACTGTAGAATTTTACAAAGGGGCCAAAAGGTGCTGGAAGAAAAATCTCATGAAAATGTTAAGATGGGCAGAGTTGGCGGGGGGGGGGGGACTTTACGCACTGTCCCCTCTGTAAGGCAACTTCAATTAAATCCTTTTGTGTAAATACAAACACACAGACACACATATACACACAGACACACATACACACATATATGTAGACACACACTCATACACAATTTGTGTGTATGTATCCACATGGGCTTTCCAAACATCCTTATTGTTAGTTATCTTCCCCAACCCCTTCCTCTGCCCTACCCCACCCCTCTTCCCACTCAATGCCCCTCTTCATTATGGAGCTGAAGCCTTCTGGCGGAAGTAAAGTAGGCGTTTTAGGAGTGTGGCTCCTGGTAGGCATACCATGTTCCAGCGGATGGCACCAGAAGTATATAGACAGCAAGGGTGTTGGGGACCCAGACTTCAGGTTGAACTTCAGAACTTACCTAACTGGAAAATTATGGACCTAAAAAATAGTCAGTCCCCCCACCTCTTGCGGTTTGACAGCTAGCTGTCCCCGCAGTAACAGGATGTCTTGGTGGCTAGAGGCACCCATTCCCCCTACCAAAGAATACAGCTGCAATTTCCTCTTTAGATTATAGATATGCTCCCCTTGATTACCCACTCCCCCTCCCCTTCAACACGCTTTTTGCTTTAAAAAGGCTTGCTCTGCTCAATAAAATCGGACCTTGACACGAAATCATTGAGCTTGGTCTCGTTTCTCTTTCTCGCCATCCCATACAGGTTATTCACCCTCCTCGCTCCTGAAGTCCTATTTGGTCCTGCTGGGCGGGACACAAGGGTAAGGGTCAATAGGTTATTGTTTTGAAGTTGGAGTAATGAGCTCAAAATACATTGTGTGAAATTCTCAGAATTAATAAACTATTTACTTTAAAATAGAACAATAGAAAATAATTTAAAACAACTTTAATTAAACGTGGCATGGGGTAAACTAGAATAATTTATTAAAGAAAATTATCATTGTCCTGATAAATATAAGATTAAACACAGCAGGTTTTTTTTTTTAAAAAGACTTATTTTTAGCATTTCTTTCAAACCTATTGAAAGCCAGCAATTTGTATCAAATAACACCCATTTAGGAAAAAGTCAAATGCTCAATAGAAATCATTAGCAGCAGAATGACAGAAATAGAATTACAGATTTATAATACAAAAATGCTTCAGAAGCCAAATTGGCTTTGTGGAATTTTATTATGGAGACAGGGGCTGTATTTGAGACAAGAGTCAGATGATAAAATCCTCTTAGAAAGGGAAGAATACATTCAAGAGATGCATCGTGCGAACTGACGAATGCATCTCACAGCAGCATCTCTTGATACCCTTAATAAATGCCAAGATGATGAGAGTGCGTTCAGCAAAACATATGCATAAGTTCATGTGTAGTTTAATGATCTGTGGTTAGCCGTTCTATAATGTATGAAACCACGCTTCAGAAACTTATGTTGAACATAATACATACATACAGTTTTGCCTATTGCTGTAGAATAATTTAAAGGATCAAAGTCTCATTTCAGTCTTGATTAATCTATTGTTCGATGTGTTTGAGCATCTTCGTTATAAATCCGTGATTCTATGTATCCTTAACCTGCTTGTCAAACAGCACTGCCTTTTGTTTTTGAAGTCTTCATCAGCTAAGAAATGGAAAATAGAAGGACTTCAAATATTTTTATTCTGAAATCATCCACATACATGAAAATATCTATGAATGAATTCAGGTTACTAGAAATAATTCATGTACCAGGAATTATTTTAAAGATGAAGTTGCTCCTGAAAGGAAAGTCTATGCAGGTTTTTTTCCCCCTATGGGACAGTGTACTTTAGAGTCTGCATATTGTTCATTAGTCAGAAAACAGGACCTGAGCTGCCATTTATTGGACAGTTGCTTGGTGCTTAGTGTGTCGCTAGACTTTGATTTTGTTTTTTTTGACTCCTAACTTGAAGAGATCAATGGCCTAAGAACAAATTTGTGAACAAGAGTATCCACATGGAAAGCCGGATTCAATCACATGATGTAATGATGAAATTGCACTATACTTTAATAATATTTTATGTGTAGCCTTCTTTCAGTATTCCGTATTATTTCTGTGATGGGCCAATGGCTGTTTCCTTAGTTCCTGTTTTGAAAAAAGAAGCAACAAAGAAGCATGGATGGCCTTTATTCTCTTTAAGAAAGAATTCTTGTTTAAAGACTCAAAACTAACCTTGTGTTCTTAACTTAGAGGAATGTTAGAAGGCAGCAGTATAGCTATCTGTTTCGCCCCGCTGTTTCTGTCTGTATGCAATGTGTTTATTATCACCAGTGAGCCTGAATCGATGTATTGCTGCTAACACTACTCAACGTTCTTCACGTTGCTCCACTTTTATTGGTCATCCTTTCCCTGCTCAAGTCCCCATGGAAGCATCGCGGTGGATTTATCCATGCTTCCAGCTGCAGTCCTGCCTCAGCACTTCACAGAATGTTCTTCGGTAGGATTTGTCTGCTATTTTTTTTGTCCTGATTTTACTGGAGTGAAGATTTTGTAGGGGGAAATTCCACACAGTTCTTCTCTAGTCAAGGAAGAGAATTTGCTGTAAAAAGGACACTGCAGATGATCGTTGGGCACCTGGACAAGGGATGATTGGAGATTCTCCCCTACCAAATATATCATTTTTACTGTTTTCCACTCTGGGCTCTGAAAGAGAATTCTACGCTGGAGGGATGGATTTTATGCTCTGCCTCTTTAAGGCAGGAGCCACAAGTCTCTCTTTTAATTTTGATCTACAATTATTGCTGATATTGATGATAGAAAAAAAGCAATGTATTAACAAATACATCTATAATCTCAAACACATGCTTGGCATGCTATGGATGAGATGAAGTTTAAAACCTGTAACATGGGTCATAATTCTTAACATTCGGTCGCACTGTGAGAAATTTGCTACTTTGAGTTCTCTTTGAGTTCAAGTTCATGAAAAGCAGATAGAGATGTTGGCATCCATCTTTGGTTTGCAACTGGCTATTGCTATTTGTTTGTGGCTTGCATGGAGCAGTCATGGGCTCAGACATTTACAGGCTCTGTTTATGCTAGAGCTACAGAACAGTGTTTAATTTTCATCTTGTTTTTAAGAATATGCTTTTATTCGACCATTAACATTAGTTTCCGGACTATAAAAAATGAAATCGAAAGGGTGTGAAAAAAAGGCATTTTGAAATTTCAAACATGAGCCAATTAAATCACGCAAGTAAATAATTAGATTGGATTCTCAGATGTCAAGTACTGAGTGATATATTTTAAGAAATACTATCACTGTTATCTTTAGCTGTCAACTTGACAGGACTGGGAAGGAGGACCCTCTACTGAGGGATTCCTACACTGGCTTTGGTAGTATCTTCGAGGTTTTTAAGGATGGTTTTTAAGGTCTACCCATAGGCGGGTAGACCTGACTGTCTAAGAAATTAGGCTGAGCAAAATGGAGAAAGCAAACCAGTAATCAGCATTCCTCCATGGTCTGTGCTTCGGTTTCTGACTCTCGATTTCTACCCTGAGTTCCTGCCCCGCCTTCTCCCAATGGGACACTATAACCTGTAAGGTCGCCTAACGAGTTCCTCCCCAAATTACTTTTGGTCACGGCATTTATCGCAGCAACAAAAACAAAAAGCAGAAACATACAAAATCCCCCCAAAACAAAACAAAAAACAAACTAATGAAGCTACTAAGTTAAACATAAAATGCAGAAAACTGTGGAAATTGTGGTTCAGATGTGTTTTACACTATGTGGGCTGCTGTGTAAATGTTATTTTCTCATTGCATCTGCATATTTAAAACAATTTCATTCAAAAGTATTCTGAAAAGGTCTGCAATATGGTGGTATGTCCGGGAAGAAGGTAGTAATTGGGTAGATGTAGTAGTTTGCTGAATTTTCACCTAGTGAACTTGTTATGAACTTCTACGTAACATACAGGCCATTTGTGTATTTGGTCTAGAATCTTTTCTCTTTCATTTTGAGGGGTTAAAAGAATAAGAAGAAGAAGGTGTAATACCTGGGAATTGTGTACGTCTCTCCCACAGAAATGAAACATGAACAACAATAACAGCAAACACCACTACTGATACTTGTAGTGCTCTGTCCTTCAGTGTGGCGATTTGCATTTAAGCCAATCAGCTTTGCTTGTCTCTGTATTTTGCTAACCTTTTTTGTGCAAGGCTAGTCCATTGATGTCTATAGGACTGTGACATCCTGAAATCCTGAGAACATCGTCTCCTAGTAACATCTTCTCAGTGCTTGTCTCTGCTCTGTTGATGAGGACTACTTCTACAGAATATTCAGTAATACGGAAAAATATTCTTTTTTTTTTGTATTTTTCAGGACAAGGTTTCTCTGTTGTAACTCTGGCTGTCCTAGAATTCACTCTGTAGACCAGGCTAGCTTTGAACTCACAGAGATCCGCCTGCCTCTGCCTGCTGAGTGCTGGGGTTAAAGGCGTGCACCCCCATTGTCCAGCTGAAAAATATTTCTTACAGTCCAAGAACAAATTAAACACAGGCTTTAAGATTTATTGTTCTATAAACTCAAAATATATCTTCCAACTGTTATCTCCCTTTAAACTCTTAATTTTCTTGATTATATTATATTATTATCATCATTTCTGAGACTGTATCTCATGTATTCTAGGCTGGGCTCAGAGTCACTATGTAATTTGGAACATCTGATCTTCCCTGCATCTACCTCCTAAGGGTTGGGATGCCCAGCATGGACCAGAAAGCCCAGTTTATGCAGTGGTGAGGACTGAGTCTAGCTTTTTGCATGTTACCAAATAACTAGATTTTCACCTCCCCCTTTAAGTGCTTTTATAACACTATGCTTCAAGCCTCAAAGGTAGACATAAAATAGGGTTTGATTTTGAAATGCAGGATTTTAGATCATTAACGTCATTGATACAGTGTGGAGACTTAGATATTTTTCATACCTGTGCGACAAAAATGATCAAAGTGTTTGGAGCCCCCTGATTGTTCTCCCAGCACAATTATATATCTGGGTTCATGGGCCTTTTGTGATGATAATCTGGGATTGGGGTATAGAAGCAGAACTAATGAATACATTAAATTTACATAAGTAAATTCATAGAGCTTGATTTGCTTAAAAGAGTAAATTTTTGGATATTTTATTGTTTTCAGAAGCATATTTAAGATATTTATTAGAGATTCTATCTATCTGTATATCTGTCTGTCTGTCTGTCTATCTATCTATCTATCTGGAGAAGCTGCATGAGTTTATATGTACCAATGTTCATGCAGGTGCCTTCAGAGGTCAGATGAGGGTATTGGATTCCCTGAAAGTGAGTTACAGGCAGTTGTGATCTGCTTGCTATGAATGCTAGGAACTCTGGTCCTCTAAAAGAGCATCTATTAAGCACTTTTCACTGATGTACCATCTCTCCAGTCTCAAGAGCAATCCTTAACGTAAGAGGAAACATGGGAACACAGATGGCCATACATTTGGAAGAATCTGGGACATGTAAGAACAGGAAGAGGGATGGCTTGACAAAATTACATTTGTGGCTGCTTCATAAATGTGATTTTGCTGCTGCTATGAATTGTAATGTAAATATCTGCTATGTGGATGGTCTTAGGTGACCCCTGTGAAAGGGTCGTTCTAGCTGCCAAAGGTTGTTCTAGTGACCCACTGTTTAAGAACTGCTAATCTATGGTTTTGAAGCAGTTATATTCTCACTACCTCTTGACAAACAGGGATTCAGTCTGAACAACAACCTCCTGGATCAGTCAGAGGTATTCATCTTTTCCATAGTTGCCTATTCCCATAGACCTTGTTTACCCTGAGGAATTGCTCACAACACAGCAGATGGTGCAATTCCTTTACTTTGAGATATTCAGGCAACACCCAGTGATTAAGAAGGAATGTTTGGTAGCCCTTATTAATATAACTAGTGTTTGCTTTGTAAATCCTATACTAATAGCGCCATGTATCTTCTCAGGTAGATTACATGCCATATAGCATCAGGATTACACTCCAAGGACAGCGATGGACTTGGGATTTTAATGGCCTGCCAAGCCTCATAAGTTGTAATAAGTGCCCCACTGTGGTGAGGTACTTTGGAGCAGATTGTATATTAATGGGGGCAATAAGAATAAAAGCAATCTCAGTACCTGTCAGTTCTGCTGTGAACCTATAGGGCCTTAAGAGATTAATGTATTCTATATACCTGGCTATATATTGTAAACTATTTTAGCTTGTGTAGGCTATTAAATCAGATAGAAGTTCATTTTATTAAAAAGTCTGTGATTTTTTTTAAACCTTAGTAGAAAAGAATAAAATTTTTTTCGATTGTCATTTGTTTTAAAAATTCAGATTCCCAGAGTCTTCCTCATACAGAGAGTATGTCACCACACTATCCCTTAGTTTCTATATTTCCAATTCTCATTTAACACAGGCTCAGCCAACAATCTACGTTGCCCAGGACATATCACAGTTTCCCAGAGGGGAGGACCCACTGAACTTGAGTTCATCCTGTCTACAAATGGAAGTTGACTAGTTTCACAACTAGTGACCCTGGGCTTCTGTTTTATGTGATGTATTGGAGCACACACAGAAACCGTTCTCTTTGGGGAAGTTTTTCCAATGAGTTCATAAAAAAAAAACTTCAAAAGAGTTATAATATTGTCTCCACACATGCCTACAGCCAGGCTGAAAGATTCTAGTAATCAGTCAAGAGTCACAAGAGTTCACTCGTGACCAAAGTTAGTGAGGTATCAAATTCTTCTGGGCCAAATATGAAGAAAAGTTACTGTACTGAATTTCTTCAGCTTAATTTATCAAATCAATAGTCTCGTATTTTAATCCAAAGTTCCTCACACTTCTTTGTTTTATGAATTTGAACAAGTCACCTAACTAATGGACTAGTTCAAGTTTATTGGAAATAATGAACTTTGCACTTCAGTGAATAGAAACTTTCCTATGCTAGTAGGACATTTTATCTAAGTAGCGAATGTCCTTGGACTCAGAATTTGTCACCAAAACAATTATTACAGTAACTTACATGGTACATATTGTTATAATAACACATGTATTATGTATGCTTCATAGCATATAAAAGAGACATAGAATTTTAAACTCTTAGGAAAATACGGAAAATTCTTGTTCAACTCATATTTTATTTATGTGTATATGCCATTGGTGTTACGGCTGTGTGTGTGAGTGTGCAAGGTGTGGTGGTAATAGTGGTGGTTTCTGGGCGCATGTGTGTGTATGTGCACATAGGTTGATGGTGTGTGTGGGGACGTGTGTATTGCATGTGTGGCCAGTAAACCCTTGGGATCTACCTGCCTCCATGTCCCCAGTACTAAGATTACAGAGGTGCATCACTTCATCTGCTTTCCATGTGGGTGCTGAGGACCTGAAGTCAGGTCCTCTAACCCCGTGCAACCTCAACCAGCTAATGTGTTGTTCTACCCACTTCAAGGACCTAGAGGTGAATCTCAGGGGGAACAACTTGATGGCGTCTAGAACTGCCTGGGAGACAGGCCTGTGAGTCTGAGTGATTCACTTGACTGAGGTGAATGGACTTGCCCATTTTTGGGTGGTACCATTCTCTAGGCTGATTCTGGACTGTATAAACGGAAGTGAGTTGAGCACGAGCATCCATTGGCCTCTGATTCTGGACTACAGATGTGATGTGACCTGCTGTCTTGAGTTCCTCCTGCTATGGCTCCTCCACCATGATAAACTGTAACCTGAGAACTAAAATGAACCTGTTCTTCCTTGAGTTGCTTTTGTTGGAGTATCACAGAAACGGAAAAAAAAAATCACTAATATGAAGGATGAAGAACATGCTGGTTAGTTACATATTAAAGTTTAAAATCCTTGAATTATTAATAAAAATAATTCACAGTCAAAACAAATGTTTATTTAGAATATATGCATGTATATGTGTGTGTATATATATACATATATATATATATATGATCATATTTCTTGAAATGGAAATTCAGTAAGTATCTACAAATATACAGTGAATTTAATGGGGTAGATATGGATGCAATCAAGTTTATGTATATATATGATTTCTTAAATATTTTCTATTACTAGAAAGTTTCATTATGATCTAACATTCTCATTTTAATATTGTGTCTTTACTGCTATGTGGAACAAAGTATAAAACTCCAGAAACTTATTCTTGAAAGACAGTGACTACCCTATTGATTAAAAAATATAATCATTTTAACATAAAACAAACACAAAGTCAAATAACAGTAAGGTTCCTGCTGAGGGAAAATATTTACCGGATCCCCGTGGTCAGACCTCATACAGACAGACACTGACAGCTGATACAACAGAGGAAACATGTTCATCTGCCAAGTTGCCGAGCAACAGCAATTGCCAGTAAGACAAAATATCCCCAAATAAAGTAATTTTTTTTGTAGACAAAAAGTCTACAAAAATACCACTGAGTTCATGTTGTGTTGGTCACCTACTGCTGGGCATGGGGCTTGCCATTAAGTGTGGTTTGTATATGCAGTGAGAATTCACTGGAGAGATGAATTTATGCTTTGCAAGCAGTTATCAATTGCAGATAGCTTCTTAATTAGGGATGGGAGCTCATGTCCACTTCCCAATCTCAGTGTTAGGGCTCCATCTGGCTTGAACCTGTACAAGCGTTTTGCATCCATAGTATCTTTGAGTTCGTATGTGCATCATGTCCTGTTGTGTCTGGAACACATTATTTCCTTGGTGTCATCTCTCCTCTCTGGATCTTTCTGCAATCTTTCTGCCTCCTCTTCCACATAGGTATCTGATTCCTGAGGGGATGATGTTTGATGAAGACTTTCCGTTTACAAACAAATATTACAAAATTTTGGAGTTTCTGGATATTGATATATGTGTTTATTACCATGTACTGTGAGAGGAAGCTTTTCTAAGCCATCACTATTGTTGTTTTTATTTCCGGTCTTCCCCGGCATGGTCCGCCACAGCCCTATCCCAGCCCGGAGCTGGCTGGAAAGCTGCTTGGTTCCCCGCCCTGGCCAGGGGCGAGAAGAGGCTCAAGCCGAAAGCTGTGGGGAAGCACTGGAGAGCCACGAGGGACGTGGGTTCCTTGGACCACGTGGCGCTGCCTGACCCCGCTTGCTGAGAACGAACGCGAGACGGAGACGGCGTCTGGTGGACCCGAACTCGTTTATTCAAGGGGCTTTCCCCAATAAATAGCCTCTTTTTCCAGGGAAGGGCGGGGGAGCCTTAATTAGCATGGGGTGGAGCGTTCCTAAGCAAGGGACCCGCCCCAATGCAGACAAACATGTTCCTTTAGCTTCTTGTGAAGCAAGCAAGTTATAACTAACATTCTGGCTAGGGACCTTCCCGGGCTGAGAGAGCAGGAGTCTGCCACGCGTCTCATCCCACATCACCTTTTCAGGGAGTAGGGGCACTTGGCCTTAACTTCCACTGCTTTCCAGCCCCTGGTCCCACACACTATGATGGCTACAAGAGAAACTGACCTACAGGTATAGTGGGGAAAGTGTTTGTACAACTTTATAAGTGACTCACAGTCCTTCCTCGCGAGGGGACTTACATTCAAGTCTTAAGATGTTTTCTAACATGACTGGGACCTTTAAACTCCCCTCTCTACCAGCTCAGTGTCACCATCTTGTTGATCTAGATTTATAGCCACTGCTTCATTAGCTCAGGATTTTTCAGTTTAAACTTTGTAGCTCATTTTCCTTAGAGAGACACCCAGCTTTTATTCTCTATCTGGGTGAAGACTGCGCTCTCTCTCTCTCTCTCTCTCTCTCTGCTATATTCAGAGACTTGGATGAAACATATATAAAGAACTATGGGATACATTTTAGGCCTTAAAATTTATTAGCTTTGATCTCTCCTTGATTTAGTCAGGTGACATACTGCCTTGATTATTCAACACTAAGCTTTGAACCTCAGTTAACGTAATCTCTTCCTTTCTTCTTTCTGTCTACATTGTTTCAGGCATCCATGGATGGCATTCCTAAAAAATGTTAAAGTAAGCTGGATGATTTCTGTAAAACATGTACATTTTAACTGGAATTGTATTAAATCTGTAAATTGCTTTGGGTTGAGTTGATTATCTAAACAGCATTAAATATGAATACAGTGTAAGCAAGTCAGACTCTAATACAATTTAAAAGAAGTGGAATGAATTTGATTCTAGCAATCAGAGATAATTGCTAGAATATTTCAGTTTTAGAAAGTTGGATAAATAATAGATAAAAAGAAACCGAATTAGATATTTGGTTTTCACAGCTAGAATTTACAGAAATTGTGCACATTAAAATCAATCACGATGGCAAAAAATTCAAACAAGACATTATTTATTTATTTATTTCACCTGCTGCTTGCGCATGGTTACTTAATGGGAAAGGGTGCTTGCTGCCAAGCCCAACACCTGCAAAAGTTAAATATGGTCTCGGCTTTTCTTTACTCTTTTGGATTTTATGTAAATGAGCGTTTGCCTGCTTGTATGTACGTGCGTACAAACATGCCTTGGTCCTGGAGAGGTCAGAAGAGGGCACCCTATGTCCTGTTACGTGAGTTACGGATGGTTGAGATCTGCTAAGTGGGTGCTGAGAATCAAGCGCTCAGTTAATGACTGTCTCTCTAGCCCTCCTCATTCCCTTTTTATCTCCAGTGATGCTGTGTTGATATGCATATGAAGAACTTAGGCAAGTGTGCCAGGACCTATGAGATGTATGACAATGAACTGGATCTGTCTAATGCTTCAGGTGGTGGCGGAGGTGTACAAATTACAGAAGTACATTTTACAAAGCGACTTGCAGCCAAGAGAGAGGGAATTATTTAATCAAGCTTATTTGAATACTTTCTTTGTCAGGTAACCCTGTTTATACATTGGATAGGTCTTTTTTAAAAAGGAGACAAAGACTATTTTAATAGAGCTCACCTGTTACTTATGGATACTGGGCACATAATAAACTAGCAAGCAGCTATAACAAGGAAATAAAACAAGCATTTCATTAGCATCCAAGAAGTAGCTGTTAGTGTCTATACTGCTCGACATGTGTCGTGTAAACAAACCCAGAATGTCTGCCTTGTGACCTTTATTATTTCTGCCTTGGCACATTAAGTTGGCTCAATGCTTATTCCATGTTGCTTTAATTGCGCTGATACGTTTGAAGCTTTACCTCTCCTTTCCTTCCTTTTCTATATTATTTCCCATAACTCTATCTAGGAAGCATGAAATAACTCCCGTTGTGTTTTGTAAGTTACATGAGCAGTCTCTTTCAATACTATTCTTGTCTTATTTCAGATTCACTGGATAGAGCAGGAGATGTTGTTGCTATTGTTTTCTGGTGGAATTTTGTTTGTTTTAATTATCCTTTAAATTTCTTTTTTTTTTTTCAAATTTTTGTTTCATTCTGTTGAATTTTTGTATAGTGTGGGATTTTAAAACTGCATTTTCTGGGAGCCAGCCATGCTTGTTCATTTCTCTTCCTTTTACTTTTCCATCCTCACTCATCTTCACCCAGGAAAACATGGCTATTTTCCCTTTCCACTCTCAAAAATATGAAACACTGTTCAGCTGCCAATTATGCTTCCCCTCAAAATCGGTATACCAAAATTCTTTATGCTCACAGATTCCTACATCCAGAACTTGCAACCTGAAAAATGTTTGAAACTTTTTTTCTTTACTTCTCCCCCTTTTCTGTCTTAAATCCCCTGATGAAGATTCAAAGCAGAGCTGCCCTTTGACAGCAGGGCTGTGTGTGTCAAGTCAAGCTTTGGAGAGCATCTCAAAGCCTGGGATGAGACAAAGGCCCAGGGATACAGAATGCAAGACCAGTACACCCATGCATCTTTCAAAGGTGCTGTGATATCATCAGCAATAATACGGATACTTCAGTTTCCAGGTGAGACAGAAGGAAAGGAAACAGTGCCTGAAAACAAGTTAAACATTACAAAGCAACTAAGTGACCAGTACGTGTCTCTCAGGCACCTACAAAAAATAGTGAACTTAAATCCCCACGGCCTTGCCATCCTGTCCATCATGGGAACCATTTTGAGATATTAGAATAAAGGCCAGGTAGAAAGAATATAGGTTAGAATTGATAGAATAATTAGAAATGGTATTTTCTTTAAAGTGAAAACAAAAACAAAACAGAACAAAACTCTTTCTTTACATTCCCTTTCTGCCAGATGACTTTAATGCCAATCACGGTTTTATTACATCCAAGGAAAAGAGCAACATAGGGAGTACATTGCAAGGCAGATCATTTTCCATTTCTCTGGCTCTGTAAAGAAACCTTCCTGTATCAACCAGCGTTCAACCGTGGCCAAAATCCGTATGTCATCCCATGTCTCAGTCCCAACAGTAACAAAACAAAACATGCGGAAAAATATTTCGGGGTCTTATCCAGTTTTCATCAGCATCTTTAATATTGTGAAAATCGCGGAAAACATGTAATAATTTAAAAGTCTAAAAGAGAAAGGTATATTTTTTTCTTGTTAAGCATAATTTATAGGACAAATCTATATAAAAGGTCAATAAGCACTTTAAAACTATTGAATCAAGGAAGAGTGATGTGCTACTCTAATTATGTGGAGCAAAAGGGCAGGTTCACTTTTACGCGTTAAAATCCATTTACTCATTATGCAGACAGGAGGTGCGGAAGATTGTATTTAAAAAATATGAGTTAAGGTTTTAAATTTATTAACTTTTCAAGACTATCATTTTATGAATATCTTTAAAAATCTCATGTTATACACATATGTTTTAATAAAGCCCAAAGGTGTCAGACACCAGTGTCCAAGTCTATGACCCCATTCTCAAATATACCTATAACCCTACAGTGTTAATGACAATGAATCCAAAATCATTGATGATGTGGATATGCATTTGTAAGGATTTATCTTATTATTAGTTTTAGAAGATTCCATACAGAAGTTAATGCCCATACATGAAGAGCTACAGCCAATGAATGAGCCCTTCATGAGTGAGCCCTGTGAGAGGTTATCCAATCACAAGCGGTCAGCTCTATACATGTGTACATAGGAGCAATCCTACATGGACTCAGCAGATGCGGACACCTTAAAGGCACACATGAAAAGAGTCTGACTCAGGCTGAGATACGACAGGAAAGACTTGGGTGTGTTTCTCTGTTTTATGACACCATGTATCAAAGAAATGTGGAATAGTAGTTTCTAGCCAAAGGAGAAGAGCAGATGATGAAAGGAAAATAAGTTGGTATATTAGTGAGTTATAGGGGCTGGAATATAGATCATAAAGCATATAGGAGACCCCGGTGAGGACAATGTCAAGAGCAAGACAAGACTTACAAGAGTTTTCATGGACATCAAGATGATGGACTTCAAATGTGACATCATCAGAAGTCATCTATTTTGAAAAGCATTTTTCTTACAGAGAATTTTAGCAGAATCACATGTCCACTGAAGCAGTAAATATGACACAGACAGGGAGAGTCAAACAAAATATATGAGATGGTAGAAGTTTCTCCTCTAAGATCCATGATCTCAGTCATCACATGTAGTTGGCAAGGTGACCCTACCAGGCATGATCTCACTCCTGTTGAGTGGATCTTGAGCCCAATTGGAGAGCTGTTGGTTAGTGCCAAGATATATACAACCAAAGAACAACTTTATGGCTATCTCCCCATGCTGGTTAATTTTGTGGTTTGTAAGTATCCCATCTGGGTAGGACTATTGGTTGCTCCCCCTTTTTAGGGACTTTAAAATTGACTTTAGATAGCGAGAAAGCTAGGGCTCAAAGAGGACGCCTTTGAATCAGTTCCAACTCAAATACTCTGAGATTTATGTCTGGAGTGTGTGGTATCTTCAGCAAACATGATGCAGTCCTCTTGTGGACTGCAATTTATTGCTTTTTAAATTTCATGCTTCTCAGTGGATGAAACATCATGTGTGTTTTTCCCAATGGGACTGCAGGGTACATGACCATATAAAAGTTTGGTAAAATGAGCCCTAGTATGATGTTTTCACAATGACTGGTCTGTAGCAGATTAGGGCTATCAGAGGTCAGAGTATAAATATTGACCTCAGAGCTCAGCATTAGAAATGGCACATTTGAAAGCACAGAGCAGTCTACTTGTGCCTCTAGCCATTCCAAGGTCATGTTCAACTTGCTTGTGGTGATCTTCGTAAGAGTTAGGCACTGCTAACAGGGAGGCTCTTTTTGGCTCCTAACTGCCTCCTGAATTTCCTCCTCCCTGAGTATATGTTGTGTCCTTTGTCCGCTCCATAAGAGAAGGCAGGTCTAGAAAGTGTCTCCCTAACAAGAGAGATGCAAGAAAACCAAAGAAGTGGAACAATGAGTGAACCCTCCTTGGTATGCTATGCAAATGAGGATGTTAGACATCCATTGAGTTTGGTCTAGTTTTATGTGTGTCTAGAAAAACAGACATGGACACATTTACTGTGGAAAGCATTACCTTGCTTGAAAAATGAGTATGATGTTCACAGAAGAATTAAGGCAGATAAATGATGGGTCTAGAAAGCTTTAAAAAGCTTCAAGAGCATGAGAGGTGGTTTCTGGGGCACTGGATATTCTTATCCAGATACCAGGGAGTGTGTCCTAAGGCTGAACTATAAAGCAAGTCAAGCTGCTGGGATCTCACAGGTAACAGAAACCCACAAGGGTCAGAACCTTCCATGAGCTGGTCACAGAGTTCCTTGGTGTAATCCATTGATGACAGAAACATTCAATGGAAGGACAAGTTCGTAAGCAGGATGAGGCCAGTCAACATACAGTAACTAAATGGTGTCTTTTTGTTTTTTCAATTAAGACCCTCCTTAATTGAGTTTCCTTACTTGAAATTGATCCTGATCTTTGAACGTACAAAGACCCTGAGGGCAATCTAGATAGGTTTCATTGAGTTATGTCTAGTTACTTATAAATTTCATTAAAGAACTCAAGCTGTTGTAAGAGATTCTGGTTGCCTTTTCAGAACTATTTTTAAAACATTTTCATTTATTCCTGGAGCTGTTGCTAGGGCATTATCTTAATCAGGGTTACTATTGCTGTGATGAAATACTATGACCAAAATTAAGTTGGGAAGGAAAGGGTTTATTTGGCTTATACTTCACATCACTGTTCATCATGAAGGAAGTCAGGGCAGGACCTCAAACAGGGCAGGAAACTAGAAGGAGGAGCTGATGCAGAGGCCATGGAGGAGTGCTGCTTACTAGCTTGCTCCCCGCGGCTTGCTCAGCCTGTGATTTTATAGAACCCAGGGCCACGAGCCCAGGAGCTGTCCCATCCACAGTGGGCTGGCCCTTGCACAACAACAACTAAGTAAGTAATGCCTTAGAGGCTTGTTCACAGTCTGATCTTATGGAAGTATTTTCTCAATTGAGGCTTCCCAACTAATGACTCTAGCTTGTGTCAAATTGATATTAAATTAGGCACCATGGGCATTTTAAATTTTTTTTGCTTCATTTTTTATTCTTTTTTTTAATTGAATTTTTTTCATAAAATATATTCTGATCATGGTTCTCTTTCCCCAGTTCCTCTCAGATCTTCTTCACCTCCCAACCCATCCAATTCCAGGCCTTGTTTCTCTTTAGAAAAAAAGACAGGCAGACAAAATTAACAAACAAGATAGAATTTTTAAAATGAGCATAAAAAAGAGATAGCACAAGAAATACACACAAAAACAAAACCCATAAAAACACAAAACTGGAAATCATAATATACATGCAAAAGACCAGTCAGAGAAAAAGTGACCAAAGAGATATGAGACACAATGTTTACAAAAACAGCACCAGGTTTATAATCAACTAGCTAACCCTCTGGGTCTTACCTGAAAACCATTAGGAATTAGAGAGTGTGAGATTGGATGAGAGGGAAGTGTATACACTAAGAGGGAAGGTTGTTGGGGAGGAAGAAGGTGTAAGTCCAAATGGCCCTTCCCGAGGATGGAGAGATAAGCATTTCAAGATGGATTTGCTATCAGAAAACAAAATGCCTCCCTTTATTCCCAGGAGCTACATAGAAGGAATTTGATATCATCATCATCACCATCACCATCATCACCATCATCACCATCACCATCATCACCATCATCACCATCATCACCATCACCATCATCACCATCATCACCATCATCACCATCATCACCATCACCATCATCACCATCATCACCATCATCACCATCACCATCATCACCATCATCACCATCATCACCATCATCACCATCATCACCATCACCATCACCATCATCATCATCATCGGTTTCTCTGTTGTAACTCTGGCTGTCCTGGAACTCACTCTGTAGACCAGGCTGGCCTCGAACTCACAGGGATCCAATTGCCTCTGCCTCCTGAGTGCTAGGATTAAAGGCGTGCACCACCACTGCCCAGCTGGATTTGATATTATTAATGACCTCAACATCAAGTAGCTCTTTGAGTTTTTCGATATTCCTCTCTTCAAAAGTAAAATGGCTTCCCCCTCTTGCTTCTCACCAAGATGTCTTTTACAGGCATGTTAAGCATGATATCAGTCTAACGTCATGTCATAGAAGCTGTGGTGGCTTGCCCATATGCTGATGAACATGTATGTTGTTTCCACACCCGACTATTGCAAATATGCATTGGTCAATATATTTGAATCCCTGCTTTTGTTTTGCTTTGTTCATTAAATTCCTTTTAAATGAAATGGGATTGCTGGCTCGGGGAAAGTCTGAGGCTAATTACTGAGAAAATCCATACTGCTTTCCATGGAGGCTTTGTCAGTCCACATTTTCAGTAGAGGCCCAGTCCTAATTTCTCTGCATCTTCATGACACATTTCTATTTGCCTGTTTTTTATTTTATTTTATTTTTTGAGACAGGGTTTCTCTGTATATTCGTGGCTGTCATGGAACTTGTACTGTAGACCAGGTTGGCCTGGAACTCAGAGGTCTGCCTGCCTCTGCCTCCTGGGTTGCTGGGATTATAGTTGTGCACCACCACCACCCATGTCCTTTTGCATATTATGAAGTGTGAGGATCACATGACAGATTTATTACATGCACCCCGTTAAACTGTCATGCCATGCTTGGGCTCCTTACTTATCTGTATGCCTCCTGCTAAAGACAGGTCACCCCTCTGTACCACTTTTTTTCCTGGCTTTGTGGAGACAACATCAGTCCCACTGTAAGGGCTTCTACTGATGAACAGGTTACAGAAAACAGTTTTTCATGACTTAGTTAACTAAACGTTGGTCGTAAACAGGTGGACAGAATAATCAGTGAAGTTCAGATTTGAGATCAGTCTAAAGAAAAGAAAGCATCCGAGTATATTTTTAAAACTTACATCCCCTAATACAAAGAGAAGAGCCTGACAACAAAAGCCATTAAAATTGCATGAGAATAAGCTAAATGCCAGACACAATCATCTTTTCTCATTATTTCTTGCATCAAGATACCAGATGCATTCTCATACTGAACAGATTGCTTTTCCTTAGCAATTAAATGTATAAAATCTATTTATGCCAAAGTGTACTTTGATAATTATTCCTATACCTTTTGTTTGAAAATAATAAACAGAGGAGCATAAAACAAAAACCTTCCTTCAAAACTAGAAAGAAATGAAATTAAACCAGAATGTGTAAATGAGATGGCAGAAAACCTCAAACTCTTTTAATTTAATTTTATTTCGAATTATGGGAGTTCATATGCTCAGGCTTTCAAAAATGTCTTCTGTATGCTTCTCTCAAGCTGCCTTCTTACCAGGAGCCATGAATTCTGCAAATGAATTCACCCTGGTATAAAGTCTCACCCACTACACCTGTTGTTAGTTCTATGGCTTTTCATTGTTTATTTTCTAAATAAAGAAATAGATAAGAATTGATATATAAATATAATTTTACGTTTCACATTTTCTGAGACACCCTCTCCGTCGGCTCTTTTACTTGAGTGTGACTTGCAACCAGGAGGTCTCAGGATAAGCCAACTTTTCTTAATCACAACTCTTCCTTGTGAGTTGTACATGCAATGAGCTTCTGTGATTTAAGATAAAATAAAATGAAAAGATGTTCATGTTTGTTCTCAGAACTAATCTTTGTTTAATAAATAGATGAAACTTGGGCAAGAATGCCAGTCAGCATGTCCTTTTACTTTAATGAATGGCACACAGCAGAGAGAATAGAAAGGGTTGAGAAGTCAAATCCACCAGAGACCTGTACGATTTATATTGTGACTCTGAGCAGATTCAGGATTGCTCAGTGTGCTTTCTTATAGAACCCAGGGTTATCAGTCTAGGGGTGACCCTACCCACAATGGACTGAGCCCTCCCACATCAATCTCTAGTTAAGAAAATGACCCACAGGTTTACCTACAGCCTGCTCTTATGGAGAGGCATTTTCTTAACTGAAGTTCCCTTCCTTTCAGATGACTCGGCTCCTGTCAAATTGACTTAACACTATCCAGCACACCCACGTTCGTTCGTTGTTTGTCTATGATTAATGTTTTCACCATCAAGTACTTGACTCTGAAAAATAAGAATATAATAACTCAACCACCTATTTACAAGGCCTGCCAGTCTCTGCACTTTATCAAATCCTACTTACATTAAAGTAAAATAGGAGACAGTGACTAGATCAATGTAAGCAATCTGTATTTAAATCGATCCCCCTCCCCAATCCCTAGAGGTTTTCATTCTCTTCATCCCAGGATCCTCCTGTGGCCAAGGAAATGTGTCTTTAGTAGGCAGTGCTGCTTGGGTTTAGCCAACACTTCAAAAGTTCAAAAACATATCTTCTAGTCTCTCCCGTGCTGCATATTCATGAGTGCAGTTTTGAAGATAAAGATAAATGTGGAGGCTGTGACTCTAATTGGGCAGTGGGATTCTGTGTGCATGAGGCTGCTATTTTTAATCTTTTATTTGTCCTGCAGGGCTTTCCTATAGCATGTCAGGGTTTTGTGAGTCCGTTGAGTACGGAGGCTTTTAGAAAATAATGAAGCAGAAAGTGGACTTATTCAAGGCTACTTTGCATATCCCTTCTCCGGAGAAATTTCTTTTCATAAACATCCCATGAATGGAAGTGACTCTGGCTTTACCAAGAGTGTCACCACTGTGACAGGAATCCGAGCCGGTGGTAAGAGCCACGCACTGCGATGATGCAGGGTGGAGACATGTTGCCTATCCAGAAGAGAAGCTGAAACCTTTGGAGGAAAGCCTTGGCAGGAAAACTGAACTGTAACAGCACATAGAGTTTCCTCCACAGCCAGAAAGAAATGCAGGTCTGGACTCAAACTTGAATCTCCCATTCACCAAAATGGAACAGTGCAACACGGCATAGCCAGACGCCTCCTTCTAGAAAACTGTGTAGGTACTTTCTGTCTTCATATAGGTCTTTGTCACTTAAGATATTTTTATTAATTCTTTGAAAAATTCATATATATATATATATATATATATATATATATACATATATATATATAATGTAAATCGATCATATCTACCCCTCACACCCCTTGTTCAAATTCTGCCCCCCATCTCACCTGCCTGCCAACTTCAGGCTCTTGATTTATAATTATTTGGTTTTTTGTTTGTTTGTTTGTTTGACTCCACTGGGTCCAGTTAATGTTGCTCTTATTCACATGGTCACTGGTTCATCCAAAGAGGCAGGCAAGAACAACCTTCCAATGTCCGCACTGCTGACAGAGACTCTCTCTCCCTCAGCAGCTACCAGTTGTCGACAGTTCGTCACGGACGCTCTCAAGTCCCTCCACCACCCCTGATTGAATTTCTAACTGGCTGGGTCTTGTGTAGGTGTTGTGAAGATAGTCACAGCTGCTGTGACTTTGTCAGTGTCGCGGTCACGTTGTGTACAGAGGATGGCATTTCACGACACTCCTCCCCATCCTCCAGCTCGTACATTCCCTCCTCCCTCTCCTCTCGCACGTTCCCTGAACCTTGTGTGCCTCCGGTAATGGGGAGGACGTGATAGAGATTTCTTATCTACAGCTGAGCACTCACAGAACCTCATTCTCGGGACTTTGAACTATAGTGAGTCTGCATTAACCACTACCCGCTGCAGTAAGATGCATCTCTGACCGAGGTTGGGAGTAGCACAGACCTATGATATAAACAAGAGCATTTAGAAGGCAGTTTGACAGTATGACTATGTAGAAAAACATCAATAGGTTCTCCCCTGGAGCCTATGTCTTCTCTAGCCATAGGTTTTGACAATGATTGTAGTACCAGATATGAAATTTCTCCTGTGGGGCAGACCTCTATAACTATTATGTTACTATGGTAGCAGGGAGTACGTTGGCTGGAGGGTCGGTATTGTAGCATGAAAGCCCCAGTGCTGTGTAGAACGAAAACCTTTGTCTCTTCTCCAACAGCAGCCTGGTTAGTGCCTTCTAGGGCTGGGAAAGCCAGGCAGCAGGGAGAGTTTCCTGATCATTTTACTACTGAGTTCTCTGTGTCCTGAAACCAAACTGTGTGGCATCTTCAGCAGCAGTCAGTGCCTCACCATCTAGTTAAAGTAATTAATAATTACTTAGACAAGCGAGAGCAGCAGCAATAGACTGTGTTGGTGTGGGGGTGACCCTGGGGCCTCTCTGACCGATAACTATTAGAGGGGAAGCACTGTCTTTGGATTTTCACGTAATAATCCATGTCCTCTGGGAGCAGCTTGGCTCACTAAGGTGAGGTACATCTGTTAAAATTCCTTTAAGGTTATTTTAATTACACTGCAAACTAGTGGGCTATAATGGGGCTTCTTCATCATCCTTAGGCTCTGTTAATTCACCTTATCTCTCCCCTCTCTACCTCCCTTGTCCCCATCTACATAAACCTTTAACTTCCAGGATCCTTCAACTACGCGTTATTTCACATCACACACATGTGTTCTACTTTCTCCATGTGTTGTCAGCCCCCAGGATGATAAGACCATTGTCTCCAAATAGCTGGTTCGGGCACTCTTTGTTATCCAACGATAAACCTCTACAGGACAGTTCCGTTTTCCTTTTCTATCATTCCACTCCCTGCTTGAATTCTTCTTAGGCCAGCCAGGATTACCCTTCTCTACTTCCATTTCACTTGGATTCTACTAGCCCTGCTCCCTAAATGCACCCACCAGAGCCTGTTTGTATTGTCCTAGCTTCCTCATGTATTCTATGTTAAATGCACACAGAAAGAGAGTGACACAGCCACAGACACACACACACACAGAGATCTGAAGCTAGGACCTCCAGTTTGCTACTTTTGAGACGGAACAACCTCATTCAATGTAATTTACCCATCCTATCCATTGCCTTGCAAATTCCATTCTTCTTTACGTCTATGCAGGCATCCCACTCCGTACATATACCACAGTTTCATTATCTACTCATCAGCCAATGGGAATCTAGGTTGATCTTTTCCTGGCTGTTTTGACCAAAGCAGCACTAAGCATGGATGTGTAGGTGTCTCTGTGGTACGATACAAAGTCCCTTGGGTGTATGCCCAGGAGTGGTATCGCGGACCACGTGTTTAGTCTAGTTCCTGCTGTTAGAGAGACCACCAGACTGATTTCCAGAGCTGCTGCGCCAGTTCACACTCCTCCACACAGGGTACACGTGTTTCCCTCTCCACACACCTGCACCGGCATTTGTTGCCACTCCCGCTCACGAGAACGGCCATTCTAACTACTCGTTCCTCATGCAGACTGCACGAGGGCGCCTTAGAACTTAATGCAATTTTCCTTCCTAAATGCATTCTTCTTACCCTCATTCTATACTGCATCGGCCCCTTTAAGAGCAGGCATTTAAGAACAGTGCACTGTGCAGCCTCATTACCAAGTGTGTTCCAAAAGAGGTCTCCATAGCTATCTGAAGTTTGTGGATACCCACGTATGTTGCCTCATATGCCGTGGGCTGTAGAGGAGCACAGTGCGTATGCGATCTGCATCAGAGAGGAAGGAACTGAGTGAAGAAAAACACGTGGTTTGCTTTCCCAAAATGAGCCAAGCACTTGGGAAGAACTGTCCAGGCCCCGTTAATGATCTGTCAAGCATTTGGAGCAGGCAGTGTTTGAAACAGCTATGTTGCAGGAGGGATATTTATCTTAAAAGTTAACACTAACCAATCAAGGCCCATGAACTGTTTTCGGCTGAAATATTTAGTATGTTTTTATGATTAGATGCCGGATACATCGTGAGTTTCCAGAAAGATAGAATTATTTCTATCTGAAATGGAGAGAATGAGCTGTTTTATGGTTTGCATCTCCCATAAGGACTTTCATATAGAAACTGGCACATTCTTTTCTTAATCGTTGGATTTATACAGAGTGCTAATTCTATCCACTTTTAAAACAAAACCAAGAAAACTAATTTTTTTAAAATATGTATTCTCAAGTGGTTTAATGGGAAAGCATTTCTCGGCTCACTCCTGCAAAGATTTTTTGAAACTCTGAGAACAGGTGAGAGGTTTTTATTCCTGGTCCCCAATAAGCCTTGTTCTTTGGCACAGTCTCCTTAATGACAAACCATACATTAAAGTATCTAGGCATATATTGCCTGTCATATGTCAGCATGTTATATTTAAGTTTAATTTAAATAATTATATTCAATTGATCTGGCTTTAAATATGTTAACAATGGAACTTGTAAAACATAATTGAGCTTGTGAAAACACTTAGCTAGAGAGAGTCATAATATCTGTGCAGATTTCTGCTACCTATTATTTTATCAGGGGCGTAAAATATGGTTTTCATGCAAGATTCAAATATCTGCCTACTCTTAGAATTGGCTCCAATTTGCTCCAAGTCGGGAAATGACTCATAGACACAGTCACAGGGGGGTATGTGTATAATAAAATGAAGTTTTCTCAAAGAGGAAAGGATGCGTGAGACGCCTAACGGGAATCTGAAGGCATGGCATCTCTTTTCCTAGATAGAAATTTATGAGTGAAGATGTCACCCATGCCGCAACAGGCTTGCTCCTTTTGGTTTTCCTAACCAATACAGCACAGTTCTTAACAAATATTTGGATGAAATTAAAACTCTCTCAGCAGCAATATCGCTGTGACATTTTGTTAGCAACTCCACTAGACTCTCCATGTTCTCAACTTTATACAACAACATCATCAAATATTGAGTAAACTTTCTTTAAAAACTAGACATATACAAGGAGCGCAAAACATTTCTGTCTTCACTCTATCTTTTCAAATTGAAACACGTACCAACCTATTGTGGGAATACATTGACCTGGTGGATGTAAGGTTACAGACTCTTAGACTCACGTTGAGAGGACGCTTTTCTCCCCGATTTCCCAACTCGATGGGTGTCTTTCCACAAGACAAGCTCAGTCCTTTCCATTTGCTACAAGGAAATATTTTCTGCGTTACTCAAGCTACTGTACCCTTGTGGGAAGACATCTCAGAGAGGGTTAGTCATGACCCTTTCCTTGGACACATGCTGGTCACAATACAAGGAGTAGACTACTTCAGTGTGCACTCTCCACTGGACAGGGAAAGCCATGTTCACCCATCAATCGCACCCCTAGGGAAAGGTGAGACATACATGCAGGCTGTGTGCTCTTGAGTAGGGAATCTGGACTTGCCTGACCTCAGAGACAATGTTTTTTCATTTTCCAACTTTTCCTGCACTTGTCCTGGACAGACATCATTGCATGGCCGCATCTGAGTGGACGTTAAAGGCAGCATCTGTGCTGAAGGAAGATGCAGCTGTCCCCAGGCCATTTCCACCACATCAAGCTCGGCATCCTAGACATTGCCTGAGGAATCAAAGCTCTGCAAACTCTTCTAGAACTTACCACGGTTTCTTTGACAAAGACTCCTCCCTGGAAACATAGTCAATGCCTTGCTCACTTAACTTTGGCTAATCTTTTCAATTAGTAACCGCAGATAAATAGGTTGTCTAGGTAATAATGTCTCTTTTCCCATCTGAAAACCTCACTAGCTCTTAAGTAAATGGGCATACCCTTGAGGGATTCCAAATGATGGTTTCTGGTTGGGGAAGTGTCATCTTATTTTATTACAGCTGGGATGCTCTACTAGCAGGCATATCTCAGCAGGAAGTGCTAGCAAAGGACCTTTCACCAACTTAATGTGTCTCATTACCACTGTTTACAACAACTTCTCTTCCAGTCCACAGGCAACATTTCCTGAATCAAGAGAGTTCACAAATATTGGAAGTAGGTCGCATTTTATTGCACATTGAAATCTGGGCATTTAACAGCTGTTGTCTCTTCTACTCTCTCTACTGCAAAGCAGTGGGCTCCTATCTGATGTTATTTTTCTATTTTAAGACACACCTGAATGAAATCAATAAAAAAGGAAGAAACCAATTCTGATATACTCTACTGTTTTTATTCCTCACTTACTATTAAGGCCCAGTCAGCCAGGAGCCTGGAACACAAAGATCACTGTCCATGTCCTCAACAGAGGTGGAGACTGTGTGTGCACCCAAAAGCTTCACCCAAAAGCTTGCCATCAGAGATCCAAAATGACCACAGCCAAATCTCCAAAAGACTAGTGGTTCCACATTTTAAGGTCTGTTACTTGGTACATTAGATGTCTGGGTAATTAATTCAGTTGTTTCTGGGAGTGTATTCTAGTGTATTGATTCAAGAATTGGTTGACTTGTTTCATGCTTTATTTACCTGTCTTTTAAATCACTGATATTAGTGATTCTCAACTCTCCTAATGCTGCGACCATTTAATACAGCTCCTCATGTCATGGTGACCTCAATCATAAAATCATTTTTGCTGCTACTTCATAACTGTAATTTTGCTACTCTTATGAATTGTAATGTAAATATCTGATATGAAGATGTTCTTGGGCGACCCCTGTGAAAGGGCCCTTAGATCCCAAAAGGTATCATGGCCCACAGGTTAGAACTGATGACCTTTATAGTCAAGTGCTGGTTGCAGAGAGCTGTATTGTCATTCCATTTTTACTTAAGGGTTAAGGGTCCCTCGGTCTACTTTGCTTCTGTTTCAGAATTCCAATGTTAATTTCTATCAATATCCAACAAGTCCCAAGTGTTCAATATACCAATTATATAATCTTCAAATTTTGCTAATATATTTTTTTTATTCCCACTGGTCCAGTACTTTCATTTTGATAATGAGAACACAATGCCATTTCCAGTCATGAGCTGAGTTTAGAAAAGCGTCTCGTAACACAGATTCCACTGTGGCATCTGCCTTAAAAAGTTTTCTGGTATCAGTTTTACAAAACTACACAGTTCTTGTCTTTTGTAATTTTTTTTTCTTTGATACAGAGTGTTGTTAGGTAAGACCTAGATCTTCTGGCACTTTCTACACACCTAGGCTTTCCCCAGACTCACAGAGATCTCTCTACCTTTGGCTTCCAGTGCTAAGAGTAAAGGTATGTACCACCATGCTCAGCTGTCTTCTTTTGTAAATGTCACATCTTTGGGGCTCAAATGATCAAAGATATGTGAAAACTAACACATACAAAGGGCATGACTCTGATGATCATGACTTGCTAACTTGCTATCTCATTGTATGTGATCAGAGGATTAAGCTGTGGAGTGAAACACAGGACTAAGGCCCAAGCATGGTTTGTAGTTTAAGGTGCCTTTGCAAGGACTGAGAGAATCTGTCAAGGTCATGTGTACCTGTCAACTTGTCATTTAAGCACAAGACTAGTGGTGATGAGCAGTAAAGTGTTAAGATCTTCATAGATTGGAAGTAAGTCTCCTCACTATGAATGAAACATCTTCATTAATGCTTTTCCTTGGGTCATTTATATATTGCTATTGGATGAGATATAGCTGACTAGACCATGGGTTCATAGATGTTTATATTAATAAATTTGCCTGTAGCTTTTTAGTTTGAAGCACGTATCCTGTGTGGGTTGGGACATTGCCTGTTGTTCTCTTGTCTGTTTTATGTCACATTGGTTCTTGCTGATAGTAGTGGAGTGATGCACAATGTCTCCCTGTACTTCTTAGCTGGAGTTCCGGCGCTTACGACAAGTGTCACTGTTGGTGTTGAACTCTGAGTAGTGCCAACATCCTCATAATATCTGAGAGTCAGCTTGTGAGATGGGGCAGAATAAAGAGAAACTTACAGTTTCCTATAGGAGCCTGACAGAATATGGTATGTGTATTAACAAGTACATACACACACACACACACACACACACACACACACACACACACACACACACGGAAGGAGAGATAGAGAGAGAGAGGAAGAGAGATGCAGTCATTTGCTTGAAGACACATGACTATGAGCACACCATAATGCCTAGTGTCTAGTCTGAAATACAGTCACATGAAAGGCAAGTCAGATGACTCTCATTTTAGGGATGTGTGATTTCAGGGTACACTAATGTTTGCAGAGATGCATCAGAACCATGGACAGTTACATGTGGTGGCAAGAGCCAAATATGGAAGGTGGGACTCACTGAATTCAAGGAATTGGCTCAGCTCTAGCAACTCTCTTTGGGATTAAAGGATAAACTAAAGGGAAGTCATCATTTGAACCTATGCAAAATTACCTCTAAAGTTAAATTCACATGAGCTCAGCTCGATGGTGCTCTAGGTGTTCGTAAGAAATAGAGAAAATTCCCTTTAAATTTGGGATGTTGCCATAGCCCAGAAATGAAAATAGAATGTTTTGTGCATGCAGAGGAACACAACCTTCTATCCAATGCACCAACATAGACACAAATATCTTCCCACAACACAAAACTCTACCCACCACATATACATACACATGAGACTCACATGCATATCCTTACACCAAGACAAACATAAATACCCCATCACACATACTCACATCACACATCACACACACACACGCACACACACACACAAAACCTTCTAGTCCCAAAAACATAAACACACACAGACGCTGTACATGCATATGTCACACAAACAACTCTTCTCCCTTCATCAATGTAAACATAAACTCCTCCATGTACAAATATCACACATGTGCACACACAGGAACATAGCACCCGTATACTAAAAGACAGGTTTGGAAGTTTCAGGAGGAGGAAATTTAAAGTGTGGCAGGAGAAGTTCAGGCAAGTTCTATCTGGAGTAGAGAACGCCGTGGATCCCCTGAGCACCATGAGTATCCTGTGGCATGAGGCTTCAGCATTAACAGCAGAGCTTTGCAAGATGCCGCCACTCAAATGCCAGGAAGGAAAACAATCACTGGAAAGGTGAGCACCCAACTCAGAGCCATGGCCTGAAGTCAGAAGTACTTGGCTAGTGAACCATATACTAAAACAGACAGAATGATTGTTCCAGGGCTAGCCACGGATATGTAGATCTGCTCTATATTTTTCTGACTAGAGGTGCAGATCTATGTGGAGAGATAAGAGAGACCACATTGTCCTGCGATAACTATATGGTGGCAAGTGCGTGTGTCCTCAGGATTAAGGTTGGGTCATTAGTTCTGATAGCTACCATCTTTATCCCTGAACTATCTCAACAACTCTCAAAAACTCAACTCAACTTCATGTTAAATATATCTGAGGATATCTTATAATAATCCTCATCTCCACAGTCATCCTTCCCTGCTGTAGTACGCCACTGTGGCAGCTCACCAAAGAAGACAAAGAAGCATATTTCATACGTGCATACCCTGCCAAAACTCAGCAGATGGAGCTATAGTCACTGCAACTGCCACACTGGACAGTGGAATGCCGATCATCTGAGTTCAGGTGTTTTTACTGATGAACTCCGCAGGTGCTCTACTGCTAGCACATGTGGATAATTAGCAACCAAACATCCCCCACAGAAATCTAGCACCCGCAGACGTTACAAAATGCCAAGACCTAGGCAGCTCCTCACCCAACAGTGCACAAAACAATTATTTTATATAGAACAAAAAATAAACATCCACAACATTTCCCCTCTGTTTTTTTTTTTTTTAAATTGGCGGAGACTTCTAACCATATAAAGATAATAGTCCGCCTGCATTGTCAGCACTCTATGAGTCGGTTGTCAAACCGTCTCTTCTTAAACCGGTGAATCATATAGAAAGTAAGAATCGTAGATCTTGACTCAAGCACACAAAGATAAACACTATAAAAATGATTCTGTAGGTTTTGTCTGTGGTTTCCTTTTTGCAGTACTTTGTTATCCATGCACGTGAGGTGAGTGCTCTATAGATCCCAGCCCTTATTCTATAGCGTTAGCATGTGAGCACTGAACAAAGTTTCCTTAGGAACACACTTTATCCAAGCATTCTTATTAATACTCGGAAACAAAACCTTTTCCAAGAAAAACCATCAGTGTTGTAAGCATTATGTCATTCACATACATTAAGAAATGTAACTCCTAGGTCTTTACTCAATGAAGCAATAATAGCAAGGGTGATAAAATCTTGGATGTTTAATACACAGGCTTATGAAACCAACCCCAGAGGATCTTCACGGCATCATTACTATTAGTATTTCCCAGTTGGCAACTTAACCACGAAATGAACATTAAGGGCATAAACATGGGACTGGAGAGACGGTTCGGTAGTTAAGAGTACTCAGTGCGCTTCTAGAGGTCCAAAATATAGTTCCCTTAACCCACTGATGCTGGGCAGCTCACAGCTACCTGCAGCTTCCTTCAGCTGCAGAGTATATTACATCTTCTGGTCTCTGCAGGTACCTGCCCCTGTGCATGCATACACACAGACACACAGAGACACACAAACAAACATACACACACACACACACACACACACACACACACACACACACACACATCCTACACACATGTAAATAAATAAAATAAATCATAGAGCATAAACCTGCAGCATACATCTCAGTCCCCTCTGACATTCTTTGCACAGGGTATTCCATGACTGTCTCCAATCAATCATACTAAAGATGTAGTTCTGTCATTGGAAGATTTAGTGGAAAAAAAAAGAATATGATTTAGGGACATTACATCTGCACATCAAGCTTTTATTTCCAATAGTCAAAACCAAGTCTATTTAAATTTAAAAAGTTTCTTTTCATCATTTGCAAAATAGTCTTTTGAGGATAATCATCCTAATGTCAGAAAATTTCGAGAGCTTATTTTTGCCTAGTAGGGGATGATTTTGTTAGTATTTCCTATTAGCTTGAAATTTTCTTCAGTTATTTACAGCAGTTAACAAAATGAGCACTATTGTTGATCATTAAAGCAAAGTACAAGAATTGATTTACCATGTCCTCTGGAATTTAAGGATGATCTGACTGCTTTACTTTCTAAAGAAAAGGCAACTATGATCAGGTTGACATACGACCAACAGATTCCAGGTACTACTACACTGTTTTCACCAAGACAAGGTGTCTTCTTTTGTGCTTCAGTGTCTGAGTTGGATCAGAAACACAGAAGGGCAAGAGACAATAATGGGAAACATTTAATACAAGGTACTTGACATTTATCTTTCTCTTAAAAATTTATTACTGTATTTATTTGGTATGGGACACATGTGCCACCAGACACATTTGAAAGTCCAAAGGCGACTGGTGGGAGTTGGTTCTCTCCTTTCACCATGTGTATCTGGGGACCAAAGTCAGATTATCAGGCTTGGTGACCACTACCTTCACCCACTGAGACATCTCTCCAGCCTAAGAGTGACATTTACTATCTTAAGATTTGATGTGACTCCAATTCAGTGCTGCCTTAGGTCAAGGATGTGTGTGCCCAAATCAGTAGGAAAAGTATGTGCATGTGTCTTGGTACTAGCTAAATATATCATAAATTGTCACACAAGAATGGAAAATTAAGCCAGGTGGTTGGGGAGCACGCCTTTAATCCCAGCACTTGGGAGGCAGAGGCAAGTGGATCTCTGTGAGTTCGAGGGCACCCTGGTCTACAGAGCGAGTTCCAGGACAGTCAGGGTCACAACAGAAACCCTGTCTCGAAAAACCAAAAGAATAGAAAATGAACGCACTATCTGAAAGGCTGAAGATGTGAACCCAGTGAGATTGCTTTTAGCTCATGGTCATTTGTCCTGATGCTTTCCAGGATGGAAGCCGACAATGATGAGATATGAGACCAATGATTCTCATTACAGCAACAGAGACAGGTGCAAAAATCTCCCATCAACAATATCCCAGCTGCTACCTGCTTGGCTTTGGGAGGGGTCAGATTTCTTTTCCAGTCAGATCTTTCCAGGATGTGCTATGCCTTCTTGATTCGTTTCTCTTCTCATACAGCCCCTGGCTTGATATTCTCAGGATATGCCTTCCATCCCTTTAAATTGCTTTCTCTGTCCCATCGCCCTTTTCATCAGTGTGAACAAACTCTGGACCTGGGAAATTGAAGGGAGGAACAAGTTCCTTCTCAAGGCTCATGGCTTCAGTAGAGTCCGTGCATAGTCCAGTCCCTTGCCTCTTTTTACAGCCTGATATGAGGCAACACATCCTGGCACTGAGAGCACTTGTCAGACAGGAAGGAGAGATAGAAAGAGAGAGAGAGAAATAGAAAGAGAGAGAGAGATAGAAAGAGAGAGAATTAAGAAACAGCAGCAAGATACCACCCCAGCACCCTACCTCTGCAAACAGCATCCCCACCTCCACAAACAGCACCCCCACCTCTGCAAACAGCACCCCACCCACTCCCCCATTCCCAACACCACCCTTGCTGGGGAGAGAGTACTTAAAACAGGAGGCTGTAGGAGGCTCTCCAGTTCAAATCACAGAACTTCACAGAAATGACAGTGTCATTTTGTGTCATCAGTCCCCTTTTAAAGGCGGCTCCCTTGGACTCACTTCTGGGACACTGTTCCACTGCCACCCTTCTCTTGAGGTGTCTAGTTACTCCTGTTTTGTGTCTACCTCCGTTCATCCACCTCCGTTTCTAAATCTCTACAGAGAGCTTGGGAAGTACTTCCCCTTCACTTACAGCTTGAAATACGGAAAAGAAAGGCAGGAGAGGGCTAGGAGCTGGCATCACACACACGCGCGCACACACACACACACACACACACACACACACACACACACACACATACACACACACAGAGTTCCCACTGGCTAGCTTTCTTACACAGAGCCTTTAGTGTTTTATTTCAATTTCTCAGCCTTCCTTCCTCCGTCTCTCTTGCCCTCTCTCCTCTTCCTCTCTTTCCTCCGCTCGCTCCTCTGACTTATTTATCAACTCCATTGATGAGCCAAACTCAAGCTACCTCTGCATGCTAAGTCTAAAGTTCATTCTTTACGTTTGTTGAATGAGGTGATAGTGACAGAAAATAAGAAATATGGCAAAACTGATTGCTTGCCTGAAAAAAGAATGTAAGTTTTATTAACAGGCATGTTCAAGAAAAATAATTTTGACCAACGTTCTTTTAAAATATCATTTCCCCACACTTTAGGAACGCTCTGATAGAAGCTGATTTATCTTGACTCTTGTTCCCTGTCTATCACCTACCTCTTCTTGGAGGATAATATGTACACTGCCATGCCCTCGAGAGAATACTCATATGAATGAAGTCTAACAGAATGGCATGGTCTTTACCTAATATGGCAGAGTAATTTAGCCCAAAGCATTTAAAACTTAGGATGCAAAGGCCTCTAAACACATAGGCAGATCCGTCAGAATTGTAATAATCCCAGCAAGTTAAATATCACTGCTCCAGTAACTGGCTGTATCAGGAGTGGAGGATTTTGTATGCATGCCTAGTTCTAGAAGTTGCTTTCACTCTTTCCCTTTATTTTGTAAAACATGATTCAGTCCCCATGGCCATGTGAAGTCAGTGGACAACCATTGTTTGTTTTTCATATAAATTGGGATTATTTGGGTGATTAACTATTTTCAAAGACTGTATCTCACACTGAGGACAGGAGTGGCCCAGAGCAATCCCCCTGTTTCTGCCTCCAAGTGCTGAGATTACACATATGGCCTCATAGGGCTTGTTTTTATTAAGGCATCCTGATTCAAGACTTCTCAGGTTTCCTATAGTGGTACAATGAGAGATGAAGTGCGAGGAGAGAAGGAAAGACGCACAACAGGCTTTTGGACACACATTTCCTTGTTCGCCCACTGTTCCATTTGTTGTCGTTACACATTTCTGAGTATTTTTCCAATTTGGGTATACATAGGAGGAATCTTGAAAGCAAACCCAGAAGGCGTGCATAATTAACGCGCACCTCCCCTGGAAGCTGTCTGTTGAGGCGGAGGAGATTGTGAGCTCTTGTCACAGAGATCCTTTACAATCATCACTCTTGCAAAGAGGGAGTTAGCCTAAGAAATGAAGCCCAAAGGACCCTGGGAACTGCCTCTCAATATGAGAGAGTGTGGACCCCAGTGAGTCTTTCAGTGGGAGACTCGTTAGAAGGAATGCACCAGTCCTTTGGACTCCCTGGAATATGAGACTGTGTTCTAATTTCTACCAGAAAACAGTTCCACTTGGGCTCAGTTTCAGTGTCTACAGCTGCACGCAAAACCTAAAGTTAATTTATGAATGGGAACAAGGCAGACCAAAGGGAAAAAAATGTTGCCAATAAACTTAGAAATTGGTTCATTGTAATATAGGCAGAGGACAAATCAACGCAAAGAGTAAGGTACCTAGGAAGATCCTGTCTTAGAAAATTAAAACAACAACAACAAAGTCATATTTCCCCCATATGCTGTGAGATTGAGCAACTATAGGTCAACTTTTAATGGTTGTTTTTTGTCTGTTATCAAGTGAAACTCCACGGGGATCATAAAGTTGATGGTATAGCTCATAATTGTTTTCCTTGGTCCCTCCTGATAAAAATCAGTCAAAACAGCCAGTATTCTACACTTTCAAGTAAACTGATGTTGAGAATCACAACACAGGTTTTTAAAGTTATCAAAGATATTTATAAAGCAGAAGCATTTGAATTAAAATTCTCAATGAAAAATTTACAAAAGAAGCTAAAATTCATGTGTGTGTGTGTGTGTTATGTGTGTGTGTGTGTTATGTGTGTGTGTGTGTTATGTGTGTGTGTGTGTGTGTGCGTGTTATGTGTGTGTGTGTGTATGTGTGAAGGTATATTCTAAATGCTGTCAATAAACTGACAAAATGGATTAAGATTTATCCCCTTAAAAAAAACTTTCTTTTGCGGATCTACTGATGAAAACAAGCCGAGAATAATACAATGAGTGAGCTCTACAGTGCTTTGTGGGGTTTAATACTTTAATCATTTTTTGGGCTATGTTAAAGATATTCTTTTCAATAATTTTAAGATATTATTTTCTTATTTCCACTGTCTCTGGAAACCCTCTTATTGTTTCAAACTATTATCCCTTTTAAAGAAAGATTAAAGGTCACCTTTTCTCTAGCTGCAGTTATTAAGTTTGTCTTGGTTTTTCAACAACTAGACTGTAGTGTTTAAGTGCATGATGTACTGGGGTCTGTGTCTGGGGATTAGGACAGTGTATGGTTTGCAAAGCATCATGATTCTTTTCTTTGACGTTTTCATCTGTTTTGAAGGTTCCATATATTGAATGGACACTTAGGCGCAGCTGATAAGCTTTCATGCAAGTGACTGAATCTGAGGACTCTGACTTCACAGACGGACATAGCCATTGATGGGTTCATAATCTCATGTCATTTGGGGAGAAGATGAGAAAAATTAGAAGGTAGCCCACCTGGTGAAGGCAGGCCACTGTGCCTATGAAAGGTTATGGTTTATCTCTAGTCCCTTTGATCCAGCCCTAGCCTGAGGAAACCATGTTGGCTCTGCCAAAGACTCCACACTGGGATGAGTTTGACCAGCTGCTTCTCTGTTCCCCACTGATCCTTCCCTTCCGTGATGTACTGCACCCCCTTAAGCCATTAACTAGAATAAGCCCTTCTTCACATAAGCTGTTTCTTGTTTCATAGCTCTGTTGTCATGTGAGGAATCCCAAGTTAGGGACTGGATCACTTATCATGGGGCTTGTTTATGGAGCATAGTTATACTTCCTCTCTCAGTAGTCACTAACAGCCTATAGTTCTCCATCTAGGGGTGAGGCCTTGTGAGGTTTCACCCATCCACACTGCCATGTCAACTGGTACTGCCACTGTGCAGGTCTTGTTTAGGAAGCCACACCGTTGAGAGTTCACGAGTGCGACTTTCCTGTCATATAAAGAAGACGCTATCTTACACCAGACATCATGGTTCTCTGACTCTCACAGTCTCTGCACCTTTGCAGGTGTTTGATCCCAGCACTCTGGAGGCAGGGCAGGCAGATCTCTGTGAGTTCAAGGCCAGGCTGGTCTACAGAGTGAGCTCCAGGACAGCCAGAGTTACAGCAGAGAAACCCTGTCTCGAAACAAACAAACAAACAAAACAAACAAACAATCTCTCCATCTTTTCTGTGATATAACCTGAGAAATAGGTATAGGGGTTGTGCTGCAGATGTATCAATTGGTGTTGGGCATCCCAGAGTCAGGTTTTTTCTCTGCATTTTGAGCAGGCTTTTCTTTACAACTGAGGGAGTGCTAAATCACAGAAATGAAGGAAGTTTGGAGTCAATGCTTATGACTGAAATGAACATGGCCATGTCTAAGACCCCAATGCCTCGGGCTCACAGGAATGTCAAAACGTTCTTCAGCTCAGATTCAGGGAAATGGTAAACCTTCCCCCTGGTTCATGTGTGGATGATGACAGTGTGAACAGAAAATGTCACCTCCTTTTCCCAGATATTCACAGGCTGAGAGTGTTCCGCTACTGAAAATCCCCTCCAGAATGAGTTAAACTTGCCCTCTCCATTCAGAGGCATAAAATCAAAATCACCAACTTTCCTGGTTTCTGGTACATTTCCATCAGAGTGCACAGCCCAGCCAGTCCCAGTTTTTCTGTCTGTGAGTCTGTGTGTCTGTCCTTTCCTCATTACTTTTTACCCCAGTTAGGTCAGATAGGTCAGCCCCTGAGCTGTGACGCTTTCACCACTAGGGAATATGAAACGTGCTTGTATAAGTAAACATATGCTTTGGGGATGTCTGGTTTGCTGAAAAAGGCAAGTTATTTGAGAAAATCCAGTGATCACGTTTCTAACTGAACATTATTAACTAATGGAATGGAAATATGTGCAGACCTCAGAATTTTGTTCGGAAAGAATCCATTGTATTAAAGAGTCTTCAAAGCAAAGGAAAAATGGAGACACTTACTGTAGAAAACAAAAAACAAAAACAAAAAAACACATCAAGGGGCTCTAGCCAAATGGAGCCGTTTTTAGTATAAAGAATGTTGAAATAGATTAGGAGATGAGAGTAAATGTTACACGTAAGACAACAACAACAAAAGTCTTCCAAGTTTAGAAGCAACTAGAGTAGAAACTACATCCAAGTTGATCTTGCATGAATCTCCGGTTTGAAGACTCTTTCGTCTCTCTGGTAAGGAAACAGACAGATGGCTCCAGTGGCAACCATCACCATGATGCTGAGCTCCAGGGTGGGTTTTTAATATAGGACTAGAACTTGGGCAAGATTTGCTAAAGTGCTTTGCACAGCACCTTGGTTTCTACGTGACTCATCACAGAAAACCCTGCTCTGGTAAGGCCATCAAATGTGCTCGACCTCATTTGATGATCAACCTGCTTCCAATGGCGTACTCATTCAATACAAAAGCATCCAGGGATTGAAGATTTTGTATTTACCCAAATATGTAAACATTACTAAGCTGTGCTTTAGGCATAATTCTGTCTTTAACTCTTAGAGAAGACCACAAGCATATTGTGGTCCATATTGTCCCCATAAGCATCGTATTCAAGTGATTGTTTTCCATTTATCCTGTTTGCCTTTGGTCCATCATCTGTGCTCCATCTGCCATTGTGTGCCATAACTGAGTGTTTTATTATTTCATGACATGCGCACGATTAGTCTGGCTAACAGCTATAACACCCTTTTCAAATTCTTTTCAACAATTACTTCTAATTTTTAAGAAAAGAATTAATCTGGGAAACTATATTCTGTATTTAACTGTCCATTCCTTTTATCTCTCTTTGCTCCATAGTTTAAATATAAGCTTCCCGTTGGTTGCATTTTCTTGGCTAAATAATATGATTTATGCATCCTTTATAGTCTACAAGGACTAATGAACGATTTGTTCAGTTGTGCAAAATAATTTTGTTTCAAAGCGATATTCATTTCACATTTACTGCGTGACTATTTTGTTTCTGGTCACCAACTCAGAAAATGTGCCATTGCCACATTTTTTACTTTCTCTTTTTCTGTAGATTTGTTGTTCACGGGCTTTTGATGGTCACCCCTGATACCAGTCACCTTTCTTTTCTTACATACAGTGCTTGGTCCTGGGCATATTTCCTGATACATTTCTACAACCAGAATTCTGACTCAGCTCCTGTTCCCTAGAAACCGACCTCAGGTTTTCTAATTGTTAGAATATAAGAGGCTGTATTCAAACACAGAGCAGACTGCAGTTTCTTGCATGAGTAATCCCAGGCAACCACAAGCACGTGCAGGTTAGTGTGTAAGTGTGACATCTACTCAGGGCTTCGCAGTTCTTATAATTCATGCTCTTCGTCAGCTTTATTTGCATCGACATTGCCAGGTTAAAGAGAGACTAAGCATTGGTTATAGTTTCAATCAAGTCTCTAACAGAGTCACTTTTTGGATATTTCAGATATTAAAGGCATTGTCCTTCCCTCAGACCAAACAATCCCAACATTGCCATTATAGACTCAGTCTCTAATAATATAATACATATATTCTGATTCAATTTCATATCATGATTGTCATGGATGACATGATGCTGCAACCGGGGTAATTCTTACTAAAGAACCGATATTCATCTGAGAATGTAATAAAATAATTTTATAATTTACTGTGTTAAATAATTGAGAGTGCCATAAAATCAATTCATTTAATTGTACTTAATATTCAAGAATATTGATTTTTTATTTATTTATAGTTATTTTTGAAATGATCAACTTCAATCTATGTGTATAATTTTGATAATTTTGTATGTCCCAGTTAAAAACATAGATACATATATAAATTGTAATTTTAATATAACATACAAAATCAGAGTGGTAATTAATCTAGGAGTAAAACATTACTTTGTTAATTGAACTCATCAACATTATTACTTTTTGTTCATTCTTATTCTGAAAAATCATAACTATTTTATAATCATATTAACACTGCAGTATTCTAACTACCAAATTAATTATAATAAATTGTCATTAGTTTTGTGGTACTTAAAATATTTCTCAAAAGAAAAAAGAAACTGAAGTCTGGGAAATTAGTTTGGAGACAGCTCAATTAATCAGAAAGGCAAAGTGTAGAAGCAATGAAGAATTAATCAAATTTAGATATGTGAACATGTCCTAGTTTATAAAAAAAAAAGTGTGAGTTTCACAGACCTCTCTGTTCTATTCAATTATAAGCGATAGCATGGGCCAATATATAAATAAGCAAGAAGAAAAGATATGTGTTACATTGTAAAGGTTTGATAAATCAAAACTATCTGTATATCTCATAACCAAAGGACTTAAAATTGTGCACAGAAATATAGGAGTATGTTACTCAATTCATAATATACTGGGGACTAAAAAGGGATGCCAATCAAGACCTCAAAATCCCTGACTCTTGCTTCAAACTATTTTTTCATGATTTTAGTTTATTTAATAGAATAATTTTATTAACTTTTTTTTATAATTTGATACACGCATACAATGCATTTTGATTATATTCACTTTCCAGTCCTCCCTCTAACTCTTCCGAAATCCATCTCTCCATCCTCAAACTCCACCCAACTTCTGGTCCTTTATTTTTTCAATAGCCCACTAATTCTAGTTTGTGTTGAACACACACTGACAGGGACGGAGCCATCCACTGGAACATGATCTACTCCCCAGGGGCCACATACTGAAAAGAAACTTTTCTTTTTTCCTGACTTCTTATATATGAATTTGAAAAAAAAAAAAGACGTCAAAATCATAAAATAAATTCTGAAGACAAAGGAATCATATAGATAAAATATTGACGAACTCTAACCTTGAAGACGTTCCTGTTATACACGAGATTAAAACACACACAATTAGGCTGCAGAGCTCAGTGTTAGTTGTCTCTTGAAAAGTTAAATCTTGCGAGAAGCCTAAGTCCACACAACTTTTAATCAGGAAGTAAACACTTAAGATGAATTTAGATCAGGGGACACTGAATGGTGAATTTATTTGTACATTATAAAAGCTAAATATTTTAGAAAACACATTTTTTAGTTGGTTTTTTTTTTTTTAACTGTTTACTAAATGAGACAGTAAAGGAACAATGCCATATGCTATAGAAACAGCTTAATAGATATTTCTGGATCTAGGGCAAAAGCATTATCCACAATTTATATCACAGAGAGATGAAAGGAAAACCGTACATAGGAATTTGGGACTGTCTACTAGAGATGATGAACATAAATCTTCAACTGATGGAAATCCGAGCAGGTAAACAGTGTATAAATGTGTGTGTTTTTAGGGTTAGTTACCTTTTGTTTGGTTTTCGAGGTGGGAGTTTTGCAAACTTGCCTGGCTTGGTCTCCAACATCCCAGTTCGTGTGCTCCCTCCTACCCCATATTAGAGTAATGAGACCATCCCGCCTTGCCATCCACTGAAGAGTTCCTTGGAACGTGATAGTTTCTCCTCATCGTGCACAGATCTTTTGACTCTAACTTGTAAGTCATTCTAAATTTATACTCCAATTGTGAAAATGTTAGAGTACTTTTCAGTATGTTGTAAGGGGTCTTCGGAAAAGGGCCTTTCATATCACTGCCAACCAGATAGAAAATGCCAAGGACAAGGACAGCAGATGTCATGTGTCCCATGTCCACAGCTATTGCTGCACAATATCAAGGTGACAGATGTAAGCAAAATGAAAGCAAGGTTAAGTATGAGAAAGCTTTATATTTGTTCACTGGACACTGTATGTCTGCCTACAGGTAAAGGACACAAGCTAGTTTAAAAAAAAAAGAAAGAAAGAAAATTTTAACAAAGGCTAAAAATGTAAACCCTCCCTAGGTAGAAAAGATACTGACTAGAAGAGGAAAGGGCCACAGTTAGCTTACGTTTTAACTTTTAGTTCTGAATGTTCCAAACATTATAAAAATAAACACTTCACTTATTCCAGCTCTCAAATTTAAAGTTGTGCATTTGAAGAAATCAGTTTCAATTGATAAAGCCAAAATTCTGGAACAATCACCAGCCTGACATTACTGGCTTCCTCTAAAAACAATATTCTGCTCAGAGATGGGTGACGGGGAGCATGTCTATCATCCCCAGAAACTGCAGAGTTAAGGGAGGAAGATGAGGGTTCAAGGTCAATTTAGCTGCAAGTTTAAAACCAACCTGGGCTGTATGACACTCATCCCAGAAACCTAAAAACAAGGTTAATAATAAAATTTCCAATGTTTGTAAGTATAAATATTATTATTCTAAAATTGTGCTCATCATAACTTTTTTCTCATTAAATATTTAATGTACTTTAATACTTTAGTTGTATTTTATAAGTAAGTACATTTTCCCATCTAAAGCAGTGATAGGAATATTCACATATATACAGTACGAATTAAATTATGGAAATGCATTTAGAAAGTGTACTGATAATTCTTAATTAAATTCTAGATAAAGAACATTAAAGATCTCTATGGACCATTAATGAAATTATTGCCGAGTTGAATACTTAAAGATAAAACTACGTAATTGATGTGGAGAGATGGCTCAGTGCTTCAGGGAATCTGACACCCTCTTCTGGCCTCTATAGGAACAGCAGTCAGGTGCATAAACCCGTATACAGATACACATGTAGATATAAAATTAAACATAATTTTAAAAGGATAGTTCTTTCTGAATGTTAATTATGTCCAATTGTGACAATTCTGTTGAGTAATAGGACAATACATTCTTTTTTGAGAGAATTTTACGTAAATTTGATTTTACTATTCGTTTAAGAAATTTGCTAAATGGCTAATTAAAACTCTAAAGAGAAGTTATAAACAATTGACAAAGTATTATCTCCTGAGAACATGTGGAAGACAAAATAATATGTTCTTTGACTTGCTTGCAACTTTGAAATGTATGATAGTGTCTGGAAAATGAATATACACTGTTGGAGAAGTTTATTTCTAGTTATGTTTATAATTCTTTCGTACATTGTTGGGGGAAGGGCTGCCTAAGCCTTGGTAGTTTGTATTATCTGCAGCTGTTAGATGTATGTAAATCTGGGGCTAGGAGGGTTGCTCCTCATGACTTGTACCTGCTCACTGATCTTTGGCAGAGCCATTGTAGAAGAGCAATGCTGTGGAGAAATTTTTGTGGCCCTCTCTCCCACAGTCTCAGGCAACAGGGAGAGAGCACTTCCCTTAGGCCTTGAGCTCCCCCACCTTAAAGGCAACCTAGCTTTGGCCATTAAAGAGTTGTTGAATGAGACTGGGCTACAGGTTTCCCTCATCACTATGCAAATAGGCCTTTGGATGAGAGAACAGAGTAATTGTTACACCTGAGGAGCTTCTGTATCAATAAGAACCCTGAGATCACATAATCAGGGTTCCACACTTCAGAATGGTGTTTGCCATGACAGATGCTTCCCTCTGCTGAGGTCTGGCAGGGTTTGCATCTATGAAAATGTTTCCATGTCTTTCTGGATGAGCGAGCTACACAGTAGCTAACTGTCTACAATGCACAGTGTTAATTTCCAATGAGAAGGATCCATTTAAGTACAAGCAGTTATGTAAAAATGAAAAGCTGGAAAAGGTAACAAGATGCACCATGAGGAAGTTCTCCCTGTCTGAAAGGAACGAGCATTCGCCAAGAGACAAGAACCCAAGACAAATGTCAGAAGTCTGAGTTTCACACTGTTTATTGGGAAGGCCTTCTGTTGTGTTTTCACACAGGCAGTGGTTCTCAGCCTTCCTAATGCTGTCTCTTTAATACAGTGCTCATGCTGTGGTGACCCCCAACCATGGAACATGTTTGTTGCTACTTCATACTGTAATTTTGTTACTGTTATGAATCGTAATGTAAATACCTGATATGCACATGGTCTTGGGTGACCCTTGCACTGGGTCCAACTCCAAAGCAGATGTTTCTCACAGGTTGAGAACTGCTGCTTCACAGAAACTGAGAAAGGATAAACATGGATGACTTTAGAGAAGCCCTCAGAAGGAAACACACATTTACCAGGGGATATGTGGATTTCAAAACGGAGGCCATCACCCCTCCAGCATCAGTCTGTCCTTTTTGATCCAATGCTGACTGCTCTGACTTAAACACCCAGCTGGAAACAGGTACTCAGACAGCGGAAAGCAGGTACATTTCACGAGAGGGTGGGTTTTGCCAGACAAATGAGAAGACTGAAGGGAAAATGTGTATCTGATGTTAAAAACAGCCTAAGAAATTGGGAGGTAGGCTGAGAGTTGGGAACGTAGGAAGTGCTGTGGTTTCTTGGTGGAAGAACGATGATCAATGATCCAGGGGAGAATAACTGAGTGAGTGGCTAGAAAGGAGAGCCTATTGCTTGAAGGGACAAGCCAGCCTGAGTGGCCTGTCGCAGGAGTGCAACAGATCTGAAGAGGCGCTGTGAGTGATCCGCATTTGAACTCTATGGCTTCAGTGTCTTCGCTCTGAACAACCCATTTACGCTTCACCAGTTGCAGCATGGTAAGCGCCAGCTCAATCTAGTTACAGAGGCAGGCTTTCATTCTTTTCTCGTTTGTGGTTGTTAAAGGAAACAGCACATAAAATATTTCTAGTTATAATGATGGGAAGATTGGGCTTTATTTTAGGATGATACCTAAAAGTTAAAATATATATGTGTGTGTGTGTGTGTGTGTGTGTATATATATATTATATATATAATATATATATATTATACATATATAAAATATATCACATATATTATAGAAATATATATACCATATATATCATAGAAATGTATCTTATAACATATTATATATTTATATATATTATACATATACCATATATATTATATATTACATATATAATACCATAATATATACCATATGTACTAATATATATGGTATATATATATATTTGTATATAATATATATGGTGACACATTTCTTTCTCAAGGAAAACAATGTTTTTGCTTTTCAGAAACATTTGGTTTTGACTTAGAATCTACAAAATATGGCATGAAGATCAATTTTGTAAAAAGTTTGGTTGCATGTATTAACATTGAAGGTAAAACTGATAAAATAGATAGTAAATAGAAGATATTCACAGTTCATCTGTATGCGTTAATTATAGGAGAGGATGAGAAATAGCAGAATATATGGGAACCAACTTACATTAAAATTTTCAGTTTGCACGTGAAGATCAATTAATTCTTGACTGACTCTTCAGCTTTGGTGTAGGTGCATAAAAATTTTAAGGAAAAACTAATAAAATATACTTACGTCATTAACTCCTGATTTTAATGGTTTAAAGTTGTTAAAATTAAGAAACTTTAGCTTTTTTTGTACTATAGAAATGAAAACATAAACCATATACTCTAGATATGCAAATGATATAAAATAAAGCATTGAGATTTTCAATACAGAAAAACCAAACACAGTTCGTCAGTACAGGTGTATTTGAAAGAATGGCCATGGTGGAATGCTTACATTTTTGAAAGCAGAGTTGCTAACTTACAAGATATAACTTCCAAGGTGGCATCTGAAGCCTAGAATTGGAACTATTAGCAGCAGGTCACAGAGGGGACCTGGGAATTCTTCATAGGAAGTTTTGCATATGCAAGTCCTCTTCCCCCCCAAAATAGAAGAAAATAAGTAATTCTGAAAAAAGTTCCTAGGTCCCTAACTATTTAAAAGCCTGCTATTTCTAGCACTTCTGATCACGAAGCTGTAGTCACTCTCGATACTGGTTTCAAAGGAAAAAGTGTTGATCTCTTGTTCACGGTTGCTTTTTCTCCACCAAAAGTTGTTTTTTTAAATGATTTAAAAAAAATAAAGCATACATTTGATTTTAATGAGTTTTATTTCACACTGTCAGGCGGTATTAACAAAGAATCTGGTTCAAGAGAATATTTTGATTCCGTGTCCTATTTTCTGACCTGTGTCATTTTAAACCGTTCATTATGTGTGTGGCATATTTGCCATGAGATTTGAAGTGGCATATTCACATTGAAATGTGTTGTTTACATAAAGCTTATTCAAACTGAAGGAAAGAATGTTCTAGAAGCAGCTAACTTTCTGGTAATATATGAAATACCTCTCCCCACATTGGCAATGAGTTTGTATTCTAAACTGTACTTCTTACTTATTGAGGTCACTCATAAAAGGGTCATCAGTGGAGGGTATTTCTAAAGGCTACACGGGTGGGGACACACAACATGAACAGACATCATCTCCATCCTTGCCCTGACATGGAGCTGCAGTTGAGTACCAGAGACACACTTGAAGAAGTGCTGGAAGATTCCCATCAGAATCCTCATACACCTTCATGATCACATTGCTGAAACCCTTTTTATAAATAAAATGAACTGAGTGAAGACAGAGTCTCAGCTTAGAACAAACCATGGCCAGTGTGGTGTCAGTTTGTTGGGTGTGTATTTTTTCCAGATATTTTATTTGTTATGTAAAAACTAAATCTATTCAAAAATACCATAGTACTAATATTTGAAGGAGAGGAGGGTATGTAAGTATGTTTATATGGATAGTTTATTATGAGACAGATGTGGGAAGATATGTTCAAATTTCACTTAATAAAATATTAATGTGAATGTTTTAAAAAACACAAAGTAAAATATGAAAATGTTTCATCACAACCCAGTTATGGTTGATGTCAGGAAGTCACTATATTTCATAGCCAGCCTTTCTCTAACCATTGGTGGGGAGAAGGGAAAAGTTGGTAGACACATGTGAAGTCACTGTTCTAAGAACCAGGCTCATTGCATGATGGACATCTGAACAGAGCTGCTATATATATGCACCCCATAAACACTAGGAGCAATGCTATATACCTTCTTTGTAAGAAGAGAAGTTACAAATCAGAGTTACAAAGTCTAATCACTATGAAGGAGTATCTAGAGAGGCATTAGAAGAAGCATATGAGACAAAGAGCAAGCCACAGATATGTGTGTGCGTGCACACACACACACACACACACATGGATGAGTGAATGAAAAACAGACACACATACACCACACATACAGAGGTATCTGGGCAAGTGAGAGAATCCAGTCCAGTCATAACTCTAAGCTCACATACTTAATTTACTTTTTGCAAGGGCATCAAAAAGGTAACAATGGCAAAGGACAATCTCTTTAGTAAATCTTCTTGTGAACAATAGAATTTCTACATAAACCTGAGGAAGGACAGGCTCTTATTGAGAAACCCTTAAAATCAACGAGAAGTAGAGACATTTTCTAACCATAAGACTGCAAAGCTACAAATAGAGAGCACAGAAGGGATGTTGAAGGATACGGGCCTTGGTAAGTGTCTAAAGTCATACCAGCATTTCAGGTCATAAAAATCAGTAATACACCCATATGAAACCTTTAAAGGAAATAAACACGGCCGCATTCTACAAATAGGGAGGCATTTGCCAACCATCTAACTGGCAAGAAGCCAATGGTCAAAACTGGTAAAGACTCATATAGCATACTGCTCAGTTGTGGGAAAAAACAAAGGATAAACATCCTGAATATTCCTTCCATAAAAGAACGTAAAAATCAGATATAGATAGAATAAAAAAAATTACAGTGCCAGTCAGTAGAGAACACCTCACACTTGTTTGGATGTGTAGAATTAGAAAGGTAGAGGCTGGTCATGCTGGTGGTGGTGTGAGAAAGGCCTGCACACCGTTGTGGTCATGCGGGTAGAGATGACAACAGGTGTAGAACTCTCTGAAAGGAGTCCGCGCTGACCCGTCTGTCACCCAGCAATCCCTCAGGGTTCAGAAACCAAAGAAAATGTGATTGCCATCTGTCAGGGTATCGGGGCTCACGTCCTTACTTCAGATTCATCCCATGTAGCTACGATAAGTAAATAATATGTCGGAGGATGAACTGTGGGATGTACTTACAAAGGACAGATATTTAATCTTTAAAAAGGTAACAAAGTGATTTTGCCATTTGTTACCACACGAGTTAGGTTTGTTTCTTAAAGGAAATGAGCTGGATATCAAAACAGAGATATTCTGAGATCTTCCTCACAGTGGAATAAGTTATTTAAATTTAAATTTAGAGTGGAAATTGTAAAAAAAAAAAAAAAAAAAAAAAAAAAGATCTCACCAGTGGGGAGGCAAGGGGGAAGGGTGAGAGGAATCGGCACATGTTGGCCAACGAGTATAACTGGGCAGATAGATAAGATGAATGTGTACAGAAGCACAGTTTTGGCATAAGGACCTCAGAAAAAAAATTTTTTCCGATAATTTACTGCATGGACTTCAGACTATAAAGCAGAATGTTGCTGCAGTGGCCGTAAACTAAGAGGTAACAACGAGAAGGTGGCTGTATACATTGCTTCGCTCTGGCCATCTTTTCAGTGTCTACAAGTATATGGACTTGTGTCACACAGCTTAAAATATAACTGAATGAATTAATTTTAAAGGACTTGGGTTCTTTTTCAAATTGCCACATAGATACTTACATACGATGTTTTAAATGTTGACTGCCAGACATAATTTTGAATTTGGTGACATAACTCTAACAGTTATTAAAATACCAATCAATGTATTTCTTTCTGTGCTCAAATCACCGGGCAAGGAATTGTCCCATGACCATGTAGTTGCTGGCTATTGACCCGCTGGTTGCTTAGTGCGTGTTGAACCTGGGGCATATATCTATTAGTACAAGTAATTTTGAAAATTATATAATTAAATATTTATTTATTTCCACTATGATTTGCTATTACTGCATGGACACACAGCTATGTCTTTATGGGTCTATAATGCAATGTTTCCATTCGTGCTTCACTTTCAGCCAAACACACACACACACACACACACACACACACACACACACACTCATAAACACACTTTAAAAAGTAGAAAGACAATTAAGTTCCAAACTCCTGATATTTCACTCTCATAAACATCTGAATTTTGATGATACAGTTCTCTTGGGCTGTATCTGGATGTCATGTCAAGATTTCATTTGTGATTTTGATACCATCTGAATTAAAGATTACCTTTCTTCCCCTGAGTCAAATCTACAGCAAGTGAAATATCAGGATTCTTTGTCTGCCACTGGGTAAAGCAATAAATTTACAGTAATTAAATCATTTTTATGAGACATGTCCTACAGAGATTGCTAAGGGTCAAATGTATCTTGGTATAGATAATAATTATGGCACCAAGAAAGTACCAGCGACGTCCTGGGAACTCATTGGGGCCCTGGCTTTTTCTGTCAATCTTGAGATAATTCTAACACTTCACATTCACATTTATAGAATCATGTTCAGTTTTCTAATTCGTTTATTGTGTACCAAAACTCAACAAATATTCTGGAAGAAAGCAATCAGATCTGGAAACAGTTATCTCTAATGAAGCCAAGAATATATTTTCTCAACTGCTGCATGGAAATCAAACTGAGAATCTGTTCATTTATTGTGAGGTTTTATGGGCTCTTGTACAGGGAACATATGGGGATCTTCTGACATGGCAAAACAGAGGTGACAATGATTTTCTCAGCAGCTAAAAATTAACTGCTAGAAAATTCCATCTATCACCTTCCTCTGATCCTCCGTAATTGTCCTGCCATCAAGAAGAGGACAGGGATTACAGCCTGTGAAGCATGCAAAGATTTGTACCCGAGAAAGCCATGGTGTTCAATAATTTTTTTTCCCCAAATTAATGTATGCCCAACTAGTGTTAGTCAGATAGTAACTTCCTCATCTGTCAGGGTGATTTATGTCAGGCTGCCTGACCAGTGTTAACTGTAAGGCGTCATCAAACCATGTGCATTAACAGCTAAAAGACAAAATGAGAAAAGTGTGTTGTAGCATATGTCTGTAAACGAGGTATGTTGGAGACTTGGAAGTTGGTTAGAGAAAAAATTTTCAGTTTTAAAGGAATAAAAGAGACAAGGAAAAGATGAAGACATAAGCTTTTACCAAACATATTATGTGATGATACAAAATAGAGGTGAATATTAAGGAATTTGGGAACTTTACATTGCAATGTTAGGAACAGGCTGGGTAATCCATAGAGATGTTTGTAAAACAGTGTCTACTCATTACTTCCTTTGCCTGAGAGACTTTTACACAACCCTGGTTATATGTGCGCAAACTAGGCATACAGATCAAGCATAGCCTGAAACTAAATCAAAAAGAGAACTATCACAGGGGTGCAGTGTTTGCCTCAATAAAGTGCTTGTTTTGTAGGCATTAGGACTCGAACTCACTGCTGGCAACAAGATGGGACTGTCAGGCCCGATGGCGCAGCCTCATAATCCCCATTACTACAGAGTGAGAGTCAGGTGAATCCTTAGCAGCTGCACTATTTGATCAGTTCTAGGTGGTGAGGGTAGCTGTCTCAAAAGCCAAGATGGATGCTATCTGACGAAACACACCCAAGGTTGTCCTCCGGTCTCTACACACATACAAGCAGTCACACGCGCATGCGCTCACACGCGTGTGCACTCACACACACGGAAACATACACACACACAGATATACACACAAACATACACAGATATACACACAAACATACACAGACATGCACATATGTAAACACACATATACACAGAAACACACACAAAAATACACAAACACACACACACACATTTTTTAAGAACATGCAAATGAATGTTTAGGTGAAAATCATAGAAAGGAAAGAGGAAATGAGAAATAAAACTTTAATTCTTTAAGGTTGCTTTCTTTTTCTATGTACAACATATTTTATTAATGAAAAGATACACAATATTTTAACTGAAACCTTTTATTGTTACATGCACATTCACTTAATCACAATATGTATTATGAACGTGTGACACATGGAAAGTTTAATTTGGTATCTGCATTGCCTGTCTGGTCTCGGTTAAACATTGTGAACAGATTCTTGGTCTGTCCCAGTGTTGCAAAAATCAATTCTAAGTTAAGTCCCTTACCTTAAATTCGTTCTTTGTCAAATGATGGAGAAGGAATTAGGTACCCTGGCTGCAGAAGCCCGGCTGGGCCGGAGCTTTCTGGGTTGCCATGGGGCTTTACGATGTTGAGCCTCGATTTTTCCTCTGTATTGATGATTTCCTTTGGAGGGTAAGTCAGCATCCAAAGCCAACACCAATAGTGACTTGAATATAGATGTCACTATTGACTTAGAGATGACCCACCGAACCGGGGCAAGCTTGAGCCCTCCCGATCCGAATTTGACTTGCTTATGCTTCATGAGGCAGTGTCCGGACTGAAGCAATGTTCCAATACTGTCACACTGCAGTAAAAACACAGCCTGTAAAATGTTACGTATTCTCTGTCTTTTGATTTTGATGTAAGTAGCACTTTATTCTGTATGTGATTGAAAATTACCAACAAGATAAAATATTTAAATCTTAATCCTTTATGTAATTTTAAACCTTTATCATTGCTTTAAGTTTTTCAGCATGGATTTTGTTACAAGAAACAAACAAACAAAAAAACACATTGCTTGTTTTATCCCAGTTCCTTGGTTGTGATCTTGCATGTCCTCAAGGACACATGTGAAAACAGTCTTAGTCTCTTCCACAGAACTCTTGGGAACTGGAGGAGTGGGACCACACCTATGTGTAGGCAGTGTCTAGTTCTGTGAAGAATTTCTACATCTTTTGAATTAAAACAGTAACCAAAAATCAAACTCCTGGAAATAGGTTTATGTTTTGTAAGACTGCTTATAAAATACTAAGAGAGACAATGAGAAAATCAACATAAGAGGAAAAGGTAGTAGCAACAGTAGCTACTACACCAGGCTAACAATCTAGCACTTCCTTTCCTTGCTTGGCTCCTCCTTTGCCCCAGGATGATAAAGGAGGAATCCTGGAATTAAATCAAGAGAGTATGTGTAGTGAGTAATGAAATCTGGCTTCTTATTTTGAGATACAGTTGAGCTTGGGCCATCTGCTTAATTGATATTCATCTACCCAGTTTCCTGGTCTGAAAATCTGGAAGCCAGAATGATTAGACCAGAGACAGCTAATTATATAACAGACTATATAACTGACTGTTAGCATGCATGTGTCAACTTTGCATTACTGGGACAAAACACCTTAGAAAATCAACTCATGCCAGTGTGGTGATGAACGTCTTTCATCCCAGCACTCCAGAAGCAGAGGCACAGATTTCTGTGAGTATGAAGCCAGTCTGGTCCACACAGCTAGTTCCAGGCCAGCGGGGCTATACAGAGAGATCCTATCTCCACCATAACAAACCTACTCACAAGGAGGCAAAGAGTATTAGGCATCTCAGTTTTGATCTCAGCTTGAGAGCATAGTGATGAACAGATTTCCTCCTTTTGTGTCAGCTAAGAAGCAGAAGGAGAGGCAAGAAGGGATTGTAATTCAATAGTCCATTCCTGGATGTGCCTCCAGTAGCCTAATTTACTTGTACTAGGCCCCTCCTCTTCGAAAGAGAAACAAGACTTTTAAGTCAATGGTTCTCAATCTTCCTGATGCCGTGACCCTTCAATACAGTCCCTCATGTTGTGGTGACTCCCACCCACAAAATCTTTTGTTGCTATTTCATAACTGTCATTTTACAACTGTCGTAAATCATAACATAAATATATGATGTGCAAGTGGTCTTAGGTGACCCCTGGGAAAGGGTCATTTGACTCCCAAAGGGGTCATGGCCCCCCACAGTTTGAGAACGACTGCTTTAAGCACACACGCCTTTGGGGAACATTGTAGATCTGAATTATAGCAGTATGTAAATGAAAAAACCTAGTGACAAGTGAAAATTCCTCATACTAACCAGACTAATTTGATTGGCCAGAGAGTTTTCATTAAAGTGAGACCAACAGGAAAGAACAAGCCTGAGCTAAAGCCACAGAGACAGCCGGTGATGGCATGTTCCAGAGAGCTGGGGCAGGGATTATAGGCCATCTGTTTTTGCTAATTGGCCTTAACCAGAGGGAAACCAACTTTTAGCATCTTGACCAGAGGTAGTTTCACAGCTTGAAGCCAGGGATCATTAGAGTTAGTTATGCACACCCTGCAGAGCCTGGGAGATCTTTCCCTGTTGAGTCCATTCCAAAGAAGATTCCCGGGTTCTCCAGAAACATCCTGGGCTCTAACTCCAGCAAGGGCACTTTGTAGTGATCCTACATCTCAAAGAAGGGAAAGAGGGAGAGAGCCAGAGACAGAGAGGAGCCAGAGACAGAGAGACAGAGACAGACAGATAGAGACAGAGAGACAGAAAGAGAGAGGCAAGGAGAGAAACAGGGAGATAGTAAGAGTAACTTTTCTGTATAACATATTCCACAAAACAAGCAAGGGAAAGGACCAGAAAAGCCACCTGGGCTCCTGGAGGCCGCAGTGAAGAGGCTGGAGGAAGTCTGCTGATAGCTCAGGAAAATGCCTGGGCCATGATTGTCAGTAAGCCCTTGAGAAGTAGAGACCGCTGCAATTTTCCTCTTGCTATGGACATTTTTACCAATGCTTCTTAGCAGTCACAAGGGGACTGGTTTTTCTGTAGCGTTTTCCTCAGCCGGAAACAACTTTCTTTCCATGTCTATACTTCTCTGTTAGACAGACTCTTCTGTATCTATGTCCTTCCGGGCAAAATTCTGTATAAAACCAACCCTAGAAAAGTCAGCCTGTCGTTTATCTTACACGGTTATGCCTTATCTAAATTCTTATTGTAAAAACTCCAGTCTGAACATGATGGTAATTTGAGATAGAGCCTTATGGGAGGAAGGCAGTCATGACAAGGCTCCGTCTCTAAAGGGACTGATGTCTTATAAGTGACACCTCCAAGGTTGCTCTGTGTCTGTCTTGTCATGTGAGCATGTAGCCAGGAAGAGCCCATACAAAAACACACATTCCTGTTAAAGATCCTTTAAGCTGTTTATCTGTGGCTGTGGAGACGTAGAATATTGCAGGCTCAGAAATAAGATTTCTCAGGCTAGCATAGCCTACTTACTAGCTATGTAACTTACGGTTAACTTCTGCATCTGGCCTATCATTTTGGTGACTATTAGGTAAAATTCTTCAAGTATGTTGTTGTTCTAGCAAATGTCCACTTTCCAGCGATACTAAAGCTGAGAGTGCTATAAAGCCTTCCTTGGAATCCATGGAAAAGATTGCCCACTTTGCTGGGTCCTGCCCACCCAGTGCCCCATGGATGTAATTAAGTAAATGTTATGATTTATGGCCATATTTGTTCTATGACACTTAACTTCTGTGTAATCTCTTCCAGTGTTGAGCATTTAATTCAAGGGAAATCGAATAAATATTCCCAGGATATGGGTATTCTTGCGTCTCAGATTGAACTCTTTTTTTAAGAGTAATTGCAAGTTTCTGTTTATATTCCTAAGTTCTAGAAGAGTATATCCCTGTGAGTCATCGAGTCTTGGGTGTTTTCTTCTGTCAGCCAAACTCACTGACAGAACTAACTACTCACCCTGCAGAGCCTGTCCTCAGGGCCCCACCCATATTCATAACAATATCAACGATGGTAATGACATTATTCAAAGAAGTAGTAAAAGCAATGATTCAGACTCACATTGCCACAGTGCTTACCTTGTTCTAAGCCCATGATTCTTTGAGAGGAGCGTTGTATAAATGGTACAGTGATTAGCTACCTGAAATACTCGTCCCTGACTTTCCACACACTATTTCCCTTGTATTACTATTATTTCTACAGATATACATTTTCTACCTAACTAGTTCCCCATTAAGATTTAGCTTGAATCTGCTGATTGGAATGAGAAGGATATATAAATGCATTAAATGTGGTGTGTGTGTGTGTGTGTGTGTGTGTGTGTGTGTGTGTGTGTGTGTGCGATGTATGTCAGTTCCTTTGTCGTTGCCATGTCCGACAACTAACAAGAAGGAACTTAAGGGAGGCAAACTCTATTGTGGTGCATTGCTTAAGGTTGCAGCCCATCATGACAGTGACACAAAGAAGGTAGCAACAGCAGCCCCTGGCTGCGGCGGCAGGAGCTAGAGGATGCTTGTGCCTATCACGCCATGCATCAGGAAGGGAGAAAGGGTAGGAAGATGGCCAGACTATAAACACCAACCTGCATCCACCAATCCAGCACCCCTTTCCTTCAGCTAAGCCTCGAATCTTCAAGATTCCAGAGTTTCCAAAAACTGTACCAGCACCCGACAGCAAACATTCAAACAGTAAAGCTTATGGGGTGTTTCGCATCTAGTCCACAAGAAGATGACTAGGATGGTTTAGTAATGTAGGAGAATTTGAATTAAGAGATGTCACAGGGCAGTAGATCTAAAGGGTAACATTTTGTTCTTCATAACGTTGTCAGGCTGTAGATATTCTGTCCCAAGTTATTTAAAATGATCTCGCAACGAGGAGGCTAACAGAGAGAACCATGGCCCAATCAAACAGAGCAAAATTGTAGAAGAAGTTGGAAGGACCTTTGTATGGACTTTATCTTCAGATCTGGGAGTAAAGCGTAAAGACCTCAGACATAATCAGATAAAAATGAAATGTTATTCAGTTAATAAGTAATAAAAATATAATGAGAGAATGAACTTTAGAATCTCCCTGAGAACAGAATGTGAGGTGATTTATTCATACATTAGACGTGCAGAATTGTTAAAAGAATGACTAAACGAAGATGTAAAATTAATAATTGTCCATTGAAGATGAGAGTTAGCAGGCCTGTTCCCATTCAGAGCAGGAGCCTAAACTAGTTCAACCACAGTAAGACTGAATGGTACCCAGAAGCCACTTTAAAAACACATTGTGATATATGTACCACCCATGGGAATGACCTGAATGACACAGTCTGTCCTTGTCAGAGAAGAGAATTGGAAGGGATGAGGAGCCAGGGGGCTTCCACTCTCTGCTAGTGAGAATGTGAGCCTTGAAAAGTGTCCTGTCGTTCACCTACTGAACAACACATCTCACGTGGCAGGCGTACACAAGAGGAGACAAAGGCTTCCCGTCCCCTAAGCAGTGTAACAAAGCTACTCTTATCGCTGTTGAGCAAACAACAGTCAAAAACTTAAGCCCGTATTCGTTTTGTTGGGAGATATTTACTTGACTGAAGCGTGTGAATAAAACACAGACTGCTGGGGAGAAGAGTCGGTTTCCTTTAAGGATGCGCCCCTTAGTAGGTCGACCGCATTCCAGAGGGTGGCTGCACACACACAAAGATACAGGCAGAACTGATTGGACTCTGTGGGTTTACCAAAAAAAAAAAAAAAAAAAAGGAGATGCAAAGTTGGACACGTGTGGAACAGGGAGTGGATGTTGGAAGAGTCGGAGGAGGAGTTGAGTAGGATTGAAATGCACTTTATGAAAGTCTCAAAAAACTAATAAAACTATTTTTAAAGTGCTTGCTAAAACCGTACTTCTAAATCCATGTTTGATCGGCTCCCATAACCGGGCCGTATCAGTGTCTGGCTTAAGTTACCGCTCTTGGTTATATTTAATGATCTGTTCAGCTCCTGCCTAGAAGAGACAAGCTAAAACTGGTCGAGCTAAAGCTCACTCACCTACATTCGCTATTTCCAGCAGAACTCATCTGAGTGACTCCTCAAGTATTGTAATACATCTTCTGGATTACAATTCCAATATTTGGGGAAACTTTAGAGACACCATAATGTGTGTGTGTGTCTGTGTGTGTGTGTGTGTGTGTGTGCATGCACAATGTGTGTTTGTAGAACATAGTGGTGTTCTTCTTCCAGAATAGACGTTACAGAAGAGTCAAACAAGGACACAGAAAACATCACCAGACCCACACACAGCATGACCTCTTAATAATGATAAGTGCAGTGCTGAGCTCTTCCCTGTCTGCTTTATTCTTACAGACTGCCTTGGAGAATTCCCTACCCCCATATTTTCATCTACAAAAAGCTGCAGTTATTTTTAATGGGTCTGTTTACCTACTTTGGGTCTCCACCCACCTTCTTCTCTTGTGGCTAAATGTTGCTACCATGACAGCATTCTGTCACTTCCATTGACCCCAGAGGTCCATTTCAATGGCAGCACCCTCTGACTCTGCCCTAGCCTGTGTAGGGTGCCTGCCATTGTGCTTTGTAAGAATCCCCGAGTTGCCCTTGTCCACACCTCTACTAGGGCGGTGCAGGAGAGATGACAGGTATGGTTGGAAGACAAGTATCATGAGCCAAGGACTGTTACTGAGGAGTATGCTCAGAGGCCAATGTGGCACCATTATAGTTCTTTCTCAGCTGAGATGAGAACCAGAATCATCCCAGTGAAAGAAGAAACTGCCTCTGAATGACCTCATATATGCAGCTCCTCGAGATCCTGTTCTCTTTGCTATTACATGAGAAACGAGTCAACTATCCTGTTTAAACTTTTGCATTTTGATATATTTTGGTTTATAGAGTTTTAGACTCAGCTCTGATTAATGCAATGGAAAGACAGGAGGTCTGAGTACACTTCGGACTCTATATTCTCTATAAATATTCATATATTTCATGCATATTCTCACATCTCATTTGCAAAGATTTTTGCAAAGAAGTTATGACTCTCACAGAACAAAGTCTTGCTCTGAGTGCTAGCTATTCAGTCTCACAGTGAAAGACCAGTTTGCTAGCCATCTCGCTACTCTAAATAATTGATATAAATTGCTGCACAACTGATTCGCCCTGAGCATGGTTTTGAGGGCTGCAATTGATCACTCAGACAGCTGAAATGACCTGCTTGGTTATGCTGTGATGTGGCTTGGGGTCCACAAGGATAATGGTATCAGACTGTTCACTCTCAAGAGCAGAGGCTGACTTCACTGGCACTCGAATAAGGCCGTATTGCAGTGTCTTTTGAATGCTTTTGTTTTAAATGAAACAAGCACTCTGAGGCATGGATCAGATGCATGCTTACATCTCATAATCAATTAATGTTGCACTTCAGTCTGTGTATAGGCTGAATATTTTATTTTGCTTTTCTAGTCCCACTCTGAAAATTCCACTGATGCTATACAACTATTTCTTCATTCAGGAAGTACCTACTAGGTGACTGAACTTGACGGCTGGTGAGGTTTATGGTGAAACACCGTGTTTAATAGCTAAACACTAATTCTGTCATCAACTGTGCGCCTCTGTCTAAAACATCCTCTGATGCTGCAGGTCCCAATTTTAGACTGATTTGTTCACATCCATTTTATGGCGATCAGAGGGAATGATAAATAAGTAAACAAATAGATATAAAGTTAAAAAATAAGTAAAAAAGGAAAACCTTGGGTTAGAAGGGTAGTGACAGCCACAAACCATCTCCTGAAACCAGGTTATTATTTAACCTTGCGCTGTCTGGTTCCCTATCTGTCCACTAGGAATACCGGTACTGTCAAAATAGGTTGTCCCAAGTTTTAGAGTGCAGCTCCCCTCACCCAGCGCTTGATGAGGACTGTTCTGTTCTGTCCTGATAAACTCATCTCCCATTTACCAGAGAAAGAAACACACGAATTTTAGGGCACAGGGCAGCAAGACATGCTGTTGTCTTTTTCTATTTTCTCTCAGTTTTGAACATTCCTGAGCATTCATAAGTGGGTAATGGCGTGGCTTGTGTGTAATATTTTTTTCTTTCTTCAATTGTGTAAAATTGCATCCTGCGCTTTTAGTTTTAAACAGCAAATTCTTTATGTCTGTGACTTTAAATTTATTTTTCATGGCTTTGATTTTTTTCAATGAAAATCAAACAAATCCAAATTATAGAATTTTATATTTTTAACATATTCTCTATGTAGAAACTAATTTTATCTACATAATGGTTGTTCGATAATCACCTTGCAGTTTGTCTTGAGAGGCACAACCTCCAGAATGAAATTGTGTTGTAGGAAAAACAATAACTTCATATTTCTCAACTTTCTATTTGATATGATATATAGTTCTTCCTATCCAAGAATATAACCCTTTATTTTGAGATAGAGTAAGTTATGCATGTGCAGACTCTAGCATAGTGATTTATTAAAAGGTACAATATTACAAACTTTGGTAATTTATTATGACTCGGACATTTCTTATGGTGCCTCTCAAAATATGAATGTGCAGGTCTTAAATATCGAAACAGTCCCTCTCAAGCAAACAGGACAGTTTCTGGCAATTTTGTAAGCTTTCTTTTTTCAACTTATTTGAAGCTTAAATTTCACAAAATATTTTCATTAAAACAACTCAAAAACGTGCTTTTGTTCAAACCTATCTGTATTGATTTAATTAATCTGATTGAGAAGGAGCTTTGTAGCTCTTGCTGGAAGTTCAGGCTAAGAGGTTCAGGCAACCTGCAAAGCGGAGGCAGAAGCATAGCGTGCTAAAGGCCAGCCTGGACAACTGAGTGAGACTGACTCTGGCTTGAACTGAACGTAAAGACAGAACTAGGATGTCGCTCAGCAATATAATTGCCACCTGGCAGGCATAAGATTCTTGGTTCAATACCCCGCACCAATGAAGTGGGGGGGGGGGGGGGAGCGGCTATTCTGTATGAAAACAAATTCCTGTTGACTTGAGGTGAATTATCACACATGCAAAAATCAAAGCAGTAAAATGTTTGTTCCCGGTTCATTTAATTAGAGAGGTCAAACACAACCACTGTCTGATATGCATATTAAATTCCCTGTTTACTTTAATCATCTGGAACACGTAGGAAAAGTTCTTACTATTTATGATGCTGAAAATTTAAAATCCTTTGGCCCCAGACCATCAGAGTCTCTGTAATCCTTCCCAGTGCCCTGTGGTGAGAGTTTAATTGGACAAGAGTATCATTTTGCTTAGACTGGAGAGAAGCAACTGCCCTCTGTACGCCAGCTGGGATATATTACAGAATGATCATATTTGAGACAATATTTGTGTAAATATTCTAAGTGATTTTAATAAAGTACATATTGGATGAGAGATCAGCGCCAGTGGCCATTCTTTCTCAGCAAATCTGCAGTTTTGAATTCTTCCTGTGGCAAATGCTGCAACTTAGACAACGAAGACTGTGGTTTTAAGATGGAGGAGATGGATCACAAAAGGCTAAGGACATTGCAATCAGGTTAGGAATGAAGCTACACTCAGTCGACTGTCCTGGCCAGGCAAGTGCATGTGCTCCCTGGAAGTTTCTGCTACTTCCTAGAGAAGGAGGATGTAGGTGTATGTGCAGGTGCGTCTAAGACGGTAATGGAGACAACTGAACAATAAAAATGCTTGTAGCCTGGCCCGGAAAAAAATCACAAAGGTACCCACAAGGAGAGAAGGTGGCCCTCAGAGGAGAGGCTGTGCAGGAGGGAACGTGATACACACGGTAAGTGGAGTCACATCCCTGCACCATCAGACCAGGGAAGCGTAAGTGGGAGTAGCAAGGCTAAGACAACATGAAGTCAGAGCTCTGCATTTTATCTGAGGCGATTCTGAGGGTTTTGAACAGGAAGGGGACTCACTGTGGCGAAGACCTGGAGACCGCGGGGCTGCGCAGGATGAGGCCTCGGGGGACTAACATAGCGGCCTGGCTGAGAGCTAACAGAAAGTGATCTGTGAAATCCACAGTGGAATAAAAGCCTGGAGCTTTGTGGGGTTTTTTTGTTTTTGTTTTTCCCTTCACTTTAGCTCAGAGTAAGACCTCGAAAAGGCCTTATTTATCTTCAGTCCCTTCCTACTCTGGCTCCAGAAATCACATTACTTTACCATCTTTATCGAGCATGGGCATGCGGACACCATCATCAGCACCGATGGCTTTTCCTATTGACCTTGTCACGCGATTTCCATCGGGTCTCTGGGGGAGAATGGAGCACAATCTAAGCTACTTTCACCGAGGCAGCTCATTCCTGCCTTGAATTAGTGGGGGTGACAGTTGTTAACTCTGAACCACTTAGTACATCTCCCAAAGCACTGCTGGCTCTGCCTCCACCTACTGCATTCTGCCTCTGCTATCCTGTGGGTTCTGCAGTGTTGGTGGCTCACATCTGTGTGGCTTCCGTCCTGCTATCTGATGTGCATGTGACTCCGAGGAATAAAAATTGCATTTAAAAAAAACATGCAAAAATAGAATGATATCATAATGTGAAGACTGTGTTTCTATTAAATTTTGCTGCTAGGGAACAATGATTCCCTAAGAGATATATTTCAGTACTTTAATTAAGTGATTACATTTTTTGAAAATTTGCAAATAAATGCTTAAAACATTTCTCAGGACTTTATATCAGATTTGAATGCTGTCCAGGAGTGATACCTTTCAATGTGCAGACCTACTTACTGAATAAGCTATATTTATAACCATTTTGTAGTTAAATAAATTGAAACATAAATATAAATGTTTAAATTGGGTCATTTAGTTAATTAGTTAATTAATGTTCATATTGATGTTAAAATGTATTAATTATGCATCAAATATATTTTAAATTTATGCTATACATGTTTTTGCTGGAGTTATTATTGTAACATACCGAGGGATGAAATTGTTGAACCTTGCAGTGAATTGGGACAGTGGCTCATATAAGGAGCAGAGCAAATCTTATAATGAAGTGAAGTGTTGTAAGTGTGATGGTTTCTCCTCCATGAAACAGCCTTTACATTCTTTTGTTCTGTAATATCCACGCTGGGATCACTACTCATCCTTTCTTTTCCCTACATGTCTGACAGACCATTGTTCAAGGAGTTCTGAAATTGTAGCAATCCTTTGGTGTAGGCACACATGGCTTCAGTGATAAAGCACTCACCGAGCAGGTATAAGGCCCTGGCTTGACTATCAGCATGAGAGAGGGGTGGGGGGAGAAAGAGAAAACTGTTGGAAGGGTTTAGTGTGTGAGTGGGTTAGCAAACTAAATGCTAGTTAAAAAGCCTTAGAGAAACACACCAGTTTGTAAACTAACTTAATGTGTTTACTTATTTAAGATAAGGCATTTTGCCAGGCACTTGGGAGGCAGAGGCAGGTGGATCTCTGTGAGTTTAAGGAAAGCATGGTCTACAGAGTGATTTCCAGGCTACCCAGAACGACATAGTAAGACTCTGTCTCAAAACAGGAAGAGGGATACAGCCAGTCTGCATGAGCGGCAATGGAGACACGGGTTATTAAATGCCAATCTCAGTTCCAGGCACAGGATACTTCTCTATGAGAGTCCTCTAGAATAACACAGGTTTGTGTTTTTGCTTTTGGTTGTCCACTTTAACTAGACACTAAGTCCCTGTTGCTGAAGTCATTACGCACTTTGGTGGCAGGACGTAGAGAAAGCAGTATCAAACTGACTGGCAAACTTCTGTACTTCTGGCTAGCTTTCATAATGCCAGAAGACGCAATGCATGCTTTTTAGAGAGAAAAGTCACATCAACGGACTGGTCGGTGCTGGACTCTTCATGCTACAGTTTCTACTTGCCAAGCCAGCTATGCCCCCTGGTATAACAGTAACATAACCGTTATTGGGGCAAACCAACGCTTTATTATTTGATTTGTTGCTTGCACCATAAGAAAGAACTCATACTTGGTTTGGGGAGGCAAATCCAAGGCTACCTCAGGGGCCTTGTGAGAAAACAAAGGGGGGCTTAGTTCTGTGTCCCTCCCCAGGGGCAACTTAGCAAGGTCCAGTGTGGGACTGGGTCCAGGGCCTTGAGAGAAGTCAAGGTTCAGTTTCTGAGGACCTTACTTACTTGAGGATACAGGCATCACTAATTGCACTCAGTTGGCTATTCAATAAAGAAAAAAGAGGCGGACATGAGACCTGGAGGGAAGCATGTTGAAAACAATATTGAGAGAAATAGAGTCTAGGGTGTGCACACGATCAATCTACGGAAATGAACTTCTCAGAGGAAAAAATTGAAAATATTATGAAAATTGCAAACATCTGTCAATGATTGCTAGACTCTGTCCTGAACCAGACTCAGTTCAATTCAGAGTAGTGAAAACATACACAAGAAAAGAGACAGTCTATGTGACAGTGTGAAACTTTACTTCCTTTCCCAGACTCTGTCTCCACCACAGTTGTGTGTGGAATTCTACCTCATTCTTCTACTTTTAGCTTAGAATCCCTCGTTACCAGCCACTTGAGGTCTCTCACGATGTCTGTTCAGGTATGACTCTGTATCCTAGATGCGGACTCACAAAAGCTATGCCCATTCCTGCAGATTGTGGTATTTCTAAGTAAACGTCTTTATTCTTCATCGTATCTTGTTCCTGGCCTCGAAGCTAGCTCATATGCCAAACAAAGTAACAACGGCGTGTACTCAGTTTCTCCCTTCTCCCTGAACTAGACAGAATCTCCAATTTCTCTCCGTCCAGCAGGTACGTTACTACTGACTGAAGCAACATTCTCTGTTTCCATCTTTGATTCAAATGCAGAATAGTGGGGAGCCTTCACTTTCACTGATAAAAGAAAAACGTGCCCTAGTAAAACATTTGTATTCCCACCTTTGGCTGATACCCTGGGACAGCCAATCCATAAAATATATCTTGGAAATGAGGGAAATTCAATTACTGGAGAAAAGTTTTCAATTCATAGAGTGACCCTCCGGGAAATATCCCAGCTCTGCTTCACACAGACGCTTCTGGCAAGCTTACCTTTGTCTTACTTTCTCCCTTCTTTCCTTCACCTCTTCTGCAGTCTCCCTGTGTGGGCCTCTATTTTTCATTTCCCTCGGTGAAATTCCGGGCAATTATCAGCAGTACTTAGTATCTCCTGCTTTTTGCTTTTTATTTTGTGTATCTGCCATTTTAAATATTTTAAATCTGTGATTATCTTACACAGGCTGAACACTGACTTCAATCCAGTAAGTCTTCATATTGTTTTACCTTCGGTTTGTTTCCCTTCTTCCAATCTTGTCTTTATTAAAATATTGTTTCTCATGTTCAATCTTTCTTGTGCTGCTTCTTGCTTTATCTGGAAAAACATTTTTCAGTTTTCTTCCCAACTCATTTTTGTCCGATCATTTCATTATAGAGAACCGAGTTCCTATTTAAACATCTCCACTGTAAGCTCTATAGCTTTAGTTACCTTCTTTTCATTTTAAAGATATCTGATGCATTAATATTGCGACCTGCTTGGCATGTGTCTTTCTGATAAACCTCCCATGTCTAATAAAACATCCAGTTGTTTAACAGTATTAGGTGGGCATCACGTGGAGAATTTATTGTTGTATTTGTTATTTGAAATGGGAGTAATCCCAAATACGTGGGATACTATGAAAGCGTACATTTGAAGATGGCGGTGTGATCAGTGGAAAACATCTATCCTAGCATGTTAGCTCAGAGTCTGCGGCTCATTTAGGAAGATCCATTACTTCTTTTGCTCTAGTAGTCCTGCCGTACTTGTCATTCATCTTTGGATTTAGAAAACTCTGCAAAGCGAGGAAGCCATTTTCAAGGAATTTCTTTTTGACCCAAACTCATAATTTAGCACTCAATATACCCATCAGACTGTACAAATAGTATCTGTCCACAGTTCATTAAAAGGAAGCTGAAGCAATACACTCCAGTCTTAGATTAGTCTGCTGTAGGATTCTCGTTGTTCTGCTGGGATCTAAACTAGGGTCTCATTCATGCTAGGTGAGTATTGCAGTACCTAATGCATTCCGTAGCCTTGAAAGGAAAAGCTCATATATAGTCCTAAGTCAATATATATGCCAGAAATTGCAAGATATTATGTGATTGGGATGGCAACTATAAACACAGTATATACATCTATTTATTTCTCGTCAATCAGTCTAACTATCTATCATCTATCTATCATCTATCTATCTATCTATCTATCTATCTATCTATCTATCTCTATCATCTATATTTCTAAATTAGGGCAGTTCATAAGTAAAGTGCATACATCTGACATCCATATATTCAACCATCTTTTTAATTGAGAACAAAATTGTTCAAAGAATGTAGCATGAAGCTTGTATGACATGGGCCTGTTTGCAACATGTTTAATATGCACATGGAAAATTCTCAACACTAACTGAAGCATGAAAAAGTCCGAGTTTTTCCCTCTCCTCAACGGAGGCAGTTGTATGAATGGTGGACTGCAGTATTTCTTGGAATCTCAGTCTCCCTCTCTCTCTCTCTCTCTCTCTCTCTCTCTCTCACACACACACACACACACACACACAATATTTTCTTTGAAATATAAACCAAAGGCATCGCATATATTCTTACGCTCTTGCAGCTAATGTTACACAGAATTTTATAATGTCAGAAAAACACTTGCTTAGAGAAAGAGACTTCATATCTGCAGTGGGAATCAGCAGGAAGCTATTGTTCTCCAAATGAATTCCCCTTTCTCCAAAAACCAGCATCAGTCTAATAGTATGTGTACTGAGGGAAACAACAGGATTGAATTTCTCCCTCATAACTCCTGTTAAGTGGGTCTTAGGAATCCATTATGCTTCAGGACAGTCAAAGGGTCCAGTTTATAAGCAGGGCGCCCAGCTGAGGGGATGGACTGCTTCTCTTCCCTCCTTTGTCGTCCACCCAGCCTTTTCCTGCTGGCTCACATTTGGAGTCGTGGCACTCTGTGTTTTCCACTCAGGCATTTCCTAATGCAGTTTAACATCACACATTAAGTTTTTATTTTTTCCTAGCAGAAATAAAAACCGTAGCCACGGGGAAGCAAGTATTATTGCTGCAGTGTCGGTGGGCAGTTCTACATTGTCAGGATGGGTCAGGCTCAAAGACGTACAAGTTGCACTGAGAGTACGCTCTTGAAACCATCCCCGCAGCTTGCTTTTGAGACCGATAACGTGAGAGTCAGCATCAACTTAACTGAAAGAAATGCTGTCAACTGAGCACTACTAAAATTCTCCTCGTAGGAAGAAAAATGATCAAGTTCCTAACTTTCTCAAATGAAAAGAATCATACATGTTTAAGATTGAAAGTGATTTTTTCTTTCTTTCTTTCTTTTTTTTAGTTAGTGTACAAGAAAACGAGCTTCCTCCTGATATTTTCATAATGAGTATAAAGGTCATATTCATCTGATTTTCTCCTTGGTAACTCCCATTCTGCTTTTTCATTTACCACCCACCAAATCTACGTTATAGGTTCATATCTCATATGCAAAATTACCTATATATTAAATGTAGATTTAGTTATTTTTATGTGCATGGCTGTTTTACCTGAATGTATGTCTGTGAACCATGGATGTGCCTGGTACACTCAGAGGCCAGAAAAAGGAATCAGGTCCCATAAACCAGGAGTTACAGACAGTTGAGTGATGCCATGTATGTGTTAGGAATCAAACCTGGGCCCTCTGGAAGAGCAGATAATGCTATTAACGAATGAGCCATCTCTCCAGACCCCATATTACTTACTTATTGACTACCTACATACCTTTCCTCTACCTATATTCCTCTCACCTATCTAACTACCTACTTATCATCTAACTAGCCAATCTAGTTCTGCATATGGGAGAAACCATGAGATGATTGTGATTCATTACCTTCTGTTCCCCCTCCCAACCCTGTTTAAGACATCTCATTCCATACACAGCCCCCTCCTATTTTAGTGTCATTATTTGCCATTCTGTGTCTAGCTTGTTTTGCTTAATACGATGCTCTTCTGTTCTGCCATCTCTCCCCAACAAAAGAATTCTATTCTTCTCTGGAACCAGATGAATCTTCACTGTGTGTGTTTGCTACCTTTCCCTCAGATGATGGGCACCTATACACTGGCTTTTATGAATGGTGCTTCAGGCATTTCTGTGGCATGCTCAGCATTCTTTACGTGTTACCCGGAGGAGGCATGGTTGAATCACATGGTACTGACTTATTTTCAGTTTTCTGAGGAATCTTGGTGCTACACAGTCTCATTCTGTATGAGAGTGTACCTTTTTCCTTGCATCTTCAACATATGATGTCATTTCTTCTTTTTTTGATATCAAGCATTCTGACTAGGGTGTGGTGAAATTTCAATACAGTTTTGACTTGCATTTCCATGAAGACTGAGGAATGCTAAACACTGTTTTCAGACAATTAGTGGCCATTTGCTTTCTTCATTTGAACTCAGTTCCCATTCCTATTTATTGAATGTATGGCTTGTTTTCTGTTGTCTTATTATTTTTGAATTATTTCTATATTCTGGATATTAATCTATAGCTGGGTATGTTGTAGGCAGAGCTTTAAAAAACATGAAATGGTGTGTGAAATAAAATACCATGCCAAACTTCTGTGCTTCATTCCAAATTTAACTTTATACTTCCATTTTATTTTATTTTAATTTATTTGAATAAATACAGAACTTTGTTTGAAACTTTTTTGCTCATAGAAGTACCTAAATATAAATTATTGACAAAGTCATAATTGGCCAATAAGCTGATCAGAATATCACTATTCTAATTACCAAGCTGAACTGAACTTGGATGATGGTATTATGAGGCTAGAGAGAAATGACTGGTCTTAATTGTATGTCAGAGTATGCCAGCTCTTGTTCTGTATTTAATCTGCTAGTTCTTATTTCCTCTTTTAATTCAGCACTACTTACAAAGAGTACATGGGTTTATAAACCGTGTTGCACAACTCACACTGAAAATAATTACGCTTTTGTTTTATTATTACAGATCTTCAGTTTTTATATTTATCTAGCACTCGACTAACAAACCTCTGCCTCTCTAAAAGTGTGCCATTAGATTATTACAATGCTACCTCACTCCTTTAAATATAAGACTAACCCTGCATTTTAATGAACTCTGAATTGAATGAACGTGTAATCCAATCGTCGCTAAAGAAAAGGGTCCTTGGCGTATTTATTACTACTTCACAGGGAGTGTTGTGAGTCGGAAATGTGAATGGGCTATTCGGATACGAGAAATGGAGCCATTCAAATGTGACTATAATACTAACTCCTCTTGGAATTCTGCTGTCTATACCACAGTGTGCCGCAGCACCACATTGACCTGTATGTCGGTACTATTTGAGTCACCATAAATCCTTGGTGGCAAAGAGAACTTGCCTTTTTCACGACACAGAAGTGATTGTTAATACAGAAATGAGAGACATGAATATTAGTACCTTCCCATTGGGCAACAGTCACTAGAATGGAGAACATTGTTTTAGCCAGAAATCTGACAAGTGACTCATAGCCTCAGTGTCTTCATATTTTTTGGTGTTAAGACACCCTTCTAAACTGTCTCCCAGCCACAGTAGTCTGGCATATAATATGGGGGCAGTGGAGAACCAAAGTAACAACTGCAATATTCCTCGGTTGCTGTTTCCATAACCATTACAATTTTAAGAGTGTTTGTTATTCTTACACAAGACCTAGGTTCAGTTCCCAGCATTCACGTGGTGGCTCACAACCACCAGTAACTCTAATTCCAGAGGATCCAACACCTTCTCCTGATGCTGGTGGGCATTCGTGTGGTGCACAAACAGACATGCAGGCAAGCACTCATACACATTAAACAAACTTGAAATGGTAGTTTAAAAGTTCTGCTTAAGTGCTCTTGTAGATGAGTTCTTTCCAAGTGCTCCTCCTAATTATCGGTTTTCAAATGAAACATTATTCTTCAAGAATTTATCTTCTCTATTTAATTTATTGCTTGTCTTCTGTTACAACTGTATGTATTTATTCTTTAAAACCACTCTTGAGCTTAATTAAACTTACACAAAAAGTTGGTTCTCAAAACATTCAACTATCTTCAGGGTATAAGTCTATAATACAGCATCAAGGTACTTAGAGAATTACTTAATTTATCTTCAAAATATGATTCAGATTTAATGGCTGGAGAGGTGGCTCAACACTTAACAGCGACGGCTGCTTTCACAGAGGACTGGAGTTCGGTTCCCAGCACACACAGTAGCTCACAGCCTTCTGGAACTCCAGTTTCAGAGGTTCTGAGATCGTTTTATAGCCTCTGTGATCACTGTTAACAAATAGCATATACACCCATGCAGGGAAAGCACTAATACATATAAAATAAAAAGATACATCAGTCTTAAAAAGAAATACATATTTATACATGTATGTATGCATTCACATACTCACATACATATACAGAGATAAGTCATGCTTTTATCTATAACTCAATAAAATGTGTTTTCTATGTTACCACCTGGAAATGCTTTTGAAATTTAGTTTAGACTGACCTATCATATTTTTTTTAAAAAAGAGGAATGTAGTAAGTTCAACATAAGCACTAAGCTTTCCAAGGACAAACATCTATTACCATTAATTGTAAATATACAATTATGTGAGTAAGTATGCAGTACTTTAAAAGTGTTAATTAAGTTTATACTTAATTCGTTAATATAATTGTGATTAAATATTAATTAGATTATAAAAGTCAAATAAGTCTGCTATTGAAAAAATATTTCTCTTGGAGTAATGAAATGGCAGTTAGAAAGCCTTTGAAGATCAATTGAGGTTTATGAGTCATCAGACAAGTTATATCATCATGACTGCGTGCAGCTGGGGACACAGGGCTGGTTTTTGTCTGTTTTTGATCAGGAAACTGAGAGCTAAGATCTCTTGCAAGCTGTTGAGAAGGGGAACAAAGCTTAATTTTCCATACTGCTTTCTAGTTATTTCTTTAGCTTAGTCTAACAGAAAGACCTGCCAAGAAAACTACTTAAAGTATTTTTCCCTAGCAACTATATCTATATCAGCCATTTCATCATTAGCATGCTCCCAAAATAGTCTTTCATATTCTTTTACTTTTAATGCAATAAAGCAGATGCAACCTGGAGTTGTTTTATAGAAGGAAAGACAAAATGCACACACACACACAAAAATGTGTACAGGCACCAGTCAGAATCATTTATGTGAGATACAATAATGGTGTTGCCTTTTGAATTCCATCCTATATGAACCATTTATGTCACTAACATTTCCTCCCCTCAATACCTCTGTCTTGATTACATGTTAAGAAAATTCTGACAACTGACTTATATGAATAGGAGAATTGGCATATATATATTCATGCACAAATATTTTTCCCAATTCTAAGATTTTGTTTTATTTCCCATATTGGTAAATTTTGTATTGTTTTTGACATGTTAGGAGCCCAGAAGTTTTTTTCAGTATGTGTCTGCCACCTGAAAGGAAGGGGGCAGGGTAGATTTGGGGAGAGGATAGCTGAAGACAGAAAATGGAAGGTCTTAAAGAGATAGGCTCTAGAGATGAAGAAACAGAATGCTTGCTGGGGGTGGAATTTTCTAGCTCCAGAGCAGATGAATGTTTGCAGCAGACTTAGGGTCACTATGAGAAGCCTGACTCTCTACCACAGGCAGCATGTTCCAGACACAGCAGTGAGTGACTTTCAAGCCTTGATGATGTCACAGAGTACTTTGTTACTAATGGACTCAGCCTTGGCACCCAATTGTTGCCTTTTGCTCTCTCCTAACAACGCTGTTAAGAGGTGGTCTATCAGGAATTCCAAGGCACACTCCTGCAATTTACAATTTACAGCAGAGCATCTTCTAAGCCTTTGGCAAACTGCTTTTTAGCGTATTTTTTATTCCTTTCCCTACTTGCCCACAGATTAACTTGAAATGATCCTGAAAACAGTTTGGTTATTAAAGCACATTAAGATTCTAATTTTTAAAATATTAAATCATCAAAATGTATTGATTTTCCATGGAAACAAACTACCACAAAGTCAGAGGCTTACACGGATGCAAAGCTCATCCCGTCTCAAGCTGTATCCATCAGAGTGTGGATTCGCTCTGTGGGTTTCTGTGTTAACGGGCTTCGCAGCACAGCTTCTCTCTGCGTGTAAACCCTGTTCAGGGGCCAGCAGAACCAGGCCCTTGTTAAAGGGGACCTCACAGTGGTCTCGGGATTCTCACTGTCAACTAGAGGGTGGAGCATTCTGAGCTCCTAGAAACTCACTTGGTTCAAGTCACAGAAGTCACTTGTTGAACCCACTCTTGCTTAGTGTCTCTCTGAATCCCCGCCCCCCCCTCCAAGGCATCACTTTCCTATCTCTATCTGGAGAAAGTTCTGTGCTATTTGTGCTTAGATCAGTAGTTCTCAACCTGTGGGTTGCGACCCCTTTGGGGGCCAAATGACCCTTTCACTGGGGGTCACCTAAGACCATCTGCATATCAAATATTTACTTTACGATTCATCACGATAGCAAAATTACAGTTATGAACTAGCAACGAAAATACATTTATGGGTGGGAGTCAACACAACACGAGGAACTATATTAAAGGGTCATGGCATTAGGAAGGTTGGGAACCAATGGCTTAGATGACTAAGTCAGCCCTTCTGGGATAATGCAGGAAGATCTTTCCTCGGTTGTGTGGCTGGCATATCTCATTCGTGGGTTTTTGGTAACTAGGTTATGGTTCTCTCCTCTTAGCTGCCCTTCAGGCCATGAGAAGGGAAGGCATTCCTTTCTGTCGTTTTAATTTCAGCATTCATCTTCTTCCCATCCTTCTAAGACTTCTGGCTTTTTTTTTTATTACACAGAGGGGAGATTTCAGAAGTCTTGCTTAACTGGACACAGCGTGGCGCCCTCATGAGCAAGGTTGCTGTATGTTCTGTGGTCTCCATACCGTCCTCCACTTCTCTAGTATAAACCACTGTAAAGAATCAACTCCAGTGTAGCCCTTACCCAGAATATTTATTTTGGTATTAGTCCTTTGATACATAGAATGGATGGGATATAAATGAATAAGACTTGTGGTCTGGTGCCACAAATTCCCTTTTGTTATCTGTCAAGTGGGGAGTGATACAGGTCTGTGTCTTAGCGTAACCTCCTGTTAACAGCATGCAGTCAGCACCAGTTGCCTACAAAGTCCTTGCACTTTAGGCTTTGCTACTTCAAAAGAACTGTCTCTATCTCAGTTCCCTCTTGCGAAAGGGTGAGTGATGGTGGTACCACATTGCTCTTCTCAGGCAACAGGAAAGGGTTGGAGAGGGCAGAGGAGAAAAGTGTAAGTTTATTTAACAGCTGTTCAACTCAGGGCGTCAGCAGAGCTTGGATGACAGTGCGAAGAAACTTCTGGATGTCGAGGGCTGTCTTTTCTTATGGAACTTGCTTATGGAACTGTTTGCAATACTTCGTGTCTCTTTGTCTAAGGAATAAATGCTTCTTCGACTAAAGAATCATTTGTTATTGTATCCCAGGGACCTGTGATAGCTCCAAGAACACAATGGAAACAGAAGAAACGCCTGGAGACGATACCAGATAGTCTCTTTATAGTTGACGCCATAAGGGAGTGTTCGCTTATTCTTTCTTTCGTTATGTATGTACTGACTTGTTCCTACGTGCGCCTCTACCTCCAGTCTCTACCCATCAGTGCTGGGCTACAGACGTTCATCGCCATACTTGGATTTTACATGGCTTACTAAGAATCCAAATTCCTCTCCTCACCTTGCACAGCAGGTTCTCAGTGGACCCACCCCTGTCCCCAGCACATCACGTACTCCATGTGTATCTCTCTCCACCATCACCACCCACCTGAAGCATGTAGTCTCAAACAAGTATTTCAAAGCACAGACTCCAAATTTGTTTTCTACAGGAACTGTCACCAAAATTCAAACGGGCCCTAAAGGATTTATACGACACCAACTGATGAAGGTTTGGTGTCTCCTTTACTTTTACTTTTACTTTAAAATCTCCTTTACTGCAGATTTGTAAAGGAATTTAAGTTGCACTTTTTCTACTAACTGACCCCTGGGATAGTTTCCTTCCACAGTGAATTATAGCATACCCTTTGACAACCCCTGTAATGACCACAGGTTTTATCTTTCACCTTGGAGTGAGAAGAAGAAGGAGCACAGCAGCTCATGTCTGGGGTCGCATTCCTAAGCTCCAGCCACTACCACTAGATGATACACTGCACTAGTAAATAACTGAACTGATGTCTCCCTGTCCCCGTGCTCTACTGACAGAGGAGGCGGAGCTGTGTATTTGCAAAGTATTTCCCTGTACCAGCGAGTCATGGGAATGGAGCACCATCAGAGAGACTTTCCCATCAAGTGAAATATGATCACATCACTGGCTCTTAAGATCTAAGCAGTCATTCACACCACTTGCCCATGGGTTTATCTGAGAAATAAAATCAAAGATCTAAAATTTTTAATCCTAAACCATCAAATGTTTCAATGTAAGTGGGTGATAAGTCCAAGCTCATGAGTCGAACTCATAAATAATGCCTTTTCTTTTTCACTGAATATTTTATGTTTAAAGGTTAGATTACCTCCTGAGAGAAAATGCTTTGTGCTAAAGGGTGGGCCCACTGAGGACTATCCACAAGAATGAGTGTGATTATTGGCTGTGGGATGTACAGAGGCCATTTCTACGACATTTGAGGGAATTGGTCTCCGAATCACCTTGCAGAGGGGGGAAAATAAAAAAAGACAGAACAAAAAACTTTCTCCCTAAAGGTGCTTTAACCCACCCACACCTCGCCTGCAAAATGTAGTTTGTGGCTTCAGTCTCCTGCTATTTAAGAGAGGTGAACACATCAGCACAAATGAGGGCACAAAGGGTCAGCTTGCAGGCGCGAGTGCAGAGGGATGTATAACAGCTCAGAAATCTGCCTGGGCGACTTCTCTGCAACTTACATAACCTAAATTACTCTGACCCCAAATACTCATCTAGTGTAATCAATTGACAGACAATAATAACGTCATCAAAGCTACACAAGCAGGTGGGAAAATATGATGGCTCTCCTGGCCAGGGCACAGGAGGTGCCTTGATAGGAGTACATGGACTCTGGTCATGCATAGAGGTCTTTGGATCCATCAGATACCCTGCTCACCAACCAGTGGCCCTGATGTGGGAGATAAACAAGACAGAGGGTGACTTCTCTCTATTACACCTGGAGGGATGGCTTTTATGATGTGTTAGGTAATTTGTTCAAGGGTCATATAGTCAGGTAGAAGACCTGGAAATTAAAAGCAAACAATGAAACCCTTTGCCACGTACTTGACGGCAGTAGCTGGAGGATACGCATGCAGATGGAAAGTTAAGTGTGCGTGTAACTCTCATTTGGACAGGTGCTATAGACTGTGTCCTTACAGAGTTCAGATTCTTCACCAATGGCAGGAGGACTGGCTTTGTTTGGACAGTAACAATGTGTAGAAGCCCTGTGTCTCTCACTGTTTTTTTGACCTGACCCATTTTCTCGTTGTAATCTCTTGGAAGACTGATACATAATAAATGGACATTTACTAGCTACAACGTAATATTTCAATGCATGTATACAAATGCATGTGTAATACTCCAATTGAGACACTTAGTTAACATACCTGATATCTCAAAAGTTCATCATGTGGGGTTTGGGAACATTTAAGATCCTCTTGTCCAGATCTTTTGAAAAGTACAGTAAGTTATTTGTCATCATTGTTATCCTAGTGCAGGTGGATGCCAGAGCTGGCCTCTTGTCTCTTACTGAAGCTTTTAATATGTCCACCCACACATCTTACCACTCTCCCAACTCTTTGATAGTCTCAATTCTACTCTAGCTTTAGTCAACATGTGGATTGGATTCTGTCCACTTCTAGAAGCCCTGTTGTCTGGATAATGATCCCACTTTATCCCTTCCTGTGTTGGTGAAGCTGTGGATTACACCAACAATCTGATTGATCTGTAAAAATGGCACAAACATTGCACCTGAAGCCGGGAATATCCTCCAAATTTCACGTGTAATTACTCTCCAAAAGAAGCCCACTTTTCCCCAATTCCAAAATGGGTTCTCCATAAATTCTTTGAACTCAGAGTCAACAATATCGTCCCAGAGAAATGACATCCCTAAATACTTGTTATCTTCTCATGAAAGCCCTGCTTCCTGACATTCTCAGCATCCCTGAGAACCTTTTCTGTTGGCACACTGTTGCTGATCTTACTCTTCTGAGACTCGTGTCCCAGCATCTCCCACTTTTAATGGCGCCTGTTGAAGGTAAGAACGGATTTCATAAATGTCTTCTTTAAACATTACTTCAAACTGTATTCAAGTGAGAATCTGGAGGGCTTTTCATATCCTCTTAGAAACAATTATTAACCAATAATATTCTATATCAATTACGCCAACATTCTATATCATTTTGCTTGATTTTTGTTTTGTTTTGAGACAGGGAGTTAGTTACTCTGTGACCTGGTCTAGCCTTGAACTTCCTGGAGTCCTTCTGTCTCGGACTCACAAATACTAGAATTGTGGGTATGAACCACCATGCCTGGTTCCATTTCTTAAAATACAAAACAAAAACAAAACACAAAGCAACAACAAAGAACCCCAGAACAAAACCTTGCACCACACTGTCTCCTGATTTAGTCTGCTCTTTGCATCACTGGACTCAGTGCTAGAGGCGCAGGGCTGGTATGCTGTGAGTGGCAGGGCTGTCCCTATCTGCAAGGAACAGCTCCTCAGACTCTTCCTAGCTCAGAGCCTCTGCAGTCCTGAGCTCTGTATTCACCCTGCACTCTCTCATAACTTTCTTGATCTTTTTAAATTGGCTAGACTATCTTGAGAAAACAGAAAGGTGCATACTGTATAATTACAGTGGTTAGGAAGTATATTTTCGAGAGGCCTGGGTTGTTTTCAAACACGATAATAAAATGATGGCAAAGCTATGGTTGCTGCTTCAGAAAAGGCCTATTAAAGGGAAAGAAAAACAAAACAAAACAAAACAAAAATCCAAGATCTCATATCAGTCTTACAAATGGCACATTTTAAATTGTTCCATAGAAGAAGTAAATAGACAGAGAGTAAATAGGGTTCATCTTATGAGGTTTCTGTGGTTGGAAAGTGCCCAGTGCCATTTCACAGGAAAATGAGCTGCTGGAAATACAACACGCAATTTATCATTCTCATCTCTATATATTTGGGGTTTTGTAGTAGGTGTTATCTACATCTGTGGAAGGGAGACTGCTTGTTAGCATGTGTATCCTCTACAGGAAGGGACAAATACACGTTATTATTTATCTCAATTTATATGCAATAGGCAATTCACAAGCACTCACCCTCTCCCTGATAGACTTAGGAGAAGTGCATCACGCTGAGGCGACTCTTGCTGGCCTATCTTGAGTCATTTAGAGTTCCGGGGGTTGGGGAGATACCACATTAGATAATTATACATTCTGGTAACATGCTCACAAAAGAATTTTCAAATATAGAAGCATGAATTTTGCAAATTATGAACTGTTTTCTGAGTAGGAATATTGTCTGAAGAATGGTTCATTTTTTTAAGCAAGTTTGGCTTTTCACTATTGTGCCCATATACCACAAAGACTATATTACCTATTACCATAATGCATAAAATTCTTACTTTAACCACACTAACACATGGAAATAAAATATAGTTTTATGTAATTTGTATCAGTGACACACACTAGGAAATCAGATCCTAACAAAAGCATACTTCATTTTTCAAATATTTCCACTTTCAAGAATGGACTTCAATGCATGATCATTTGGAAAATGCTAGAAAGATCTCACGACACCACAGAGGAACAGGATCTTGCTTTAACCCTTCAGGTCCCTCACACCTGGACTGTAGCACTGTGGCTCTCTGAAGCTGTGTTGTGTTGACTAAAGAGCCAGATTCTTCACATGTGTGGCCACGGGCAATCCAGAGACATTATAAACTAATCTGAAAAATAAATGCTACTAAGCTCTTACTAGGTTGTTGATACTGTGCCTGACACTGGAGTTAGAAAAGTAACACAGATTGATCACATTTAATTTTTCTCATGACGTTGAGAGCTACAGAAAATACTGTGTGCAAAATCTTTACCCATGTGATGATGTGAAGAGATTGAGTTTCATTCACATTCCAAACCCTCTTCACGCTCTCATGAAGGCTAAATGAACATCAGCACCCTGGCGTTCACATTTTCTATCCTTTGGTTGGTCTTTAGCAAGGCTTATATTTACATGGGAAAACATGGTGAAGAAATGGTCCTTTGCTGAGAGCTCTAGTTTGTTGACTTCCGGTATGTTCTAATTCATACACCAGCTTCCATCTCATATCCACGAATGCTACACCGCATCAGGGCCAAGGTGCAAGAGGCTAGGGAATGTAGCTCAAATCCCTGGGTTTGATCCCTAGCACACCATGTAATCCGTGTGTAGTTGATCCCTAACACTCAATGTATAGAGACAGGATAGTCGGAAGTTAAAAGTCAACTATGTAGAGAATAATTCCAGGCCAGCCTGGGTTACATATGACTTATCTTGTCAAAGCGAAACAAGACATACAGGAAAAGATACATCACTGATCTAAGGATAAGTTGATGATTGGTAAGAAATACTAGGTTTACACTGTTGTCCCTGAACCCATAGTGATATTATCAAAAGAGAGAATATGAAATTTGATTTAATCACTTGTACTATTAAAAGCTTAACACACACACACACACACACACACACACACACACAGACTTAAACATAGGTAAACACACCCCCCACAGCAAATTGAAATCTAAGGTTTATTTTTAAGGTTTCTGCTAATAGCTGAAAACAAAAGGTTGACATAAACATGGGGAATAATTTAAAGAATCCCTTCATCTCTATCCCTGGGACAAAAATCACGATCAAAAGCAACACAAAGGAGGACTTGGCTTACGAAAGAGGGCATGAATTGTCTTTCTCTTACAGGTCACAGTCAGGGCAGGGACTTGAAGCAGAGACCACAGAGGAAGATGCTCCTTACTGGCTCGCTCAGGCTCCTGTTCAGATAGCTTCTTGCTACATCTTAGGACCACCAGCCCAGGGAATAATGCAGGCCCTCCCACATCAATTAACAGTCAGGACAGTCACCCACCAACTGGCCAATCAGATCTGAACAATTCCTCATTGAGACACTCTTCTAAGGAGACTGTACGCTGTCAGGGTTACAGTTAAGATGTCCAGAACAAGCCCTTACGTCACTGAACTGGGCTTTCAAAGACCCCAGAGCACACTGTGAATCCAACATCATTTCTCTGAAGCATTGCAGCATTTCCTTGTTTTGAGGATTTTAATGCCCTGCACTCAGCCTGCAGATCCCACTTCTGACCTAACTATATTCTGCTTTCCTAGGACCTGACAGCTGGCCAGAGTTGAAACAACTAACTATGAGTTCAAAGCTCAAGCTGCCACAACATGGTTATCTCTCGTTAGTATATACTTCTATCTTAACATGAGGACTGATAATTAAAAACTAATTCACATCCCATTAGACATGTAAAACTGTCTTCCAAAGAAGGAACTCTGTTTAACCTTGTGGAGACATTAAACTGACATATTGCTATATTTTTGTGCTGTTACCAGAATGAAGTTCTCACATTTTCTGGGTGAGAACAATAAAACATAGATGGATTAGCATGACTTTCACATCTGACCCAGGTGAAACATTGAGAAACATCCCCTTCTCCTAATAACACATAGTCCCAGGGACCATATTTCTCTTCTCTTTTAAATAAAGAATGCTACACGAAATACGTGAAGGATCGGAATCAGTGTGGGTCTAAGAAGAGAGCAAAATGAGCCAGTGTTGTGTCAGATTACCCTCAAGGGTTGGGGCCTCAGTCGAGGAAAGGTAAGAGTCTCTGAGACTTGAGAATACAGGTGGGGGAATGGAGGAAACCTAGATGACAAAGCTTTGTGGATGACTCCAGAAGATGAACTAATAGCCCACAGAGCAGTGGAGGTGTTAAAGGCCACATTACTCTGTCCTGACAGGAGCATGGAACCCTGGAATGGGCTATTTTGCAATGAAGATGAGGCCACAAGTCAACCTGCTTTATAGTCTTTATGGAAACATTGGGATCAAAATGTTTCCCATAGAGGAGAAAGTAGCTGAGGTTTAGAACGTTTTCCAGTGTCGGGCAAGGTGTCTCAGAATGTACTCCCTAAGGATTAGAAGACACACTGCCTACTGAAATGTTGTTCTCATCTGTCAAGATATTAAAAAAAAAAAAAAAGTCCCACAGTTCACAGTCTGGACCGGAGAGTGATTCTCATGTCCTTCTAGAGGGTGTGTGTACAATCTCTGTGCAGGGGATTTTTGCTCATTTATCATTATTGAAAAAAAAATGCAAAGTCTAATTCCTGGGCTTTGACCTACCAACACCATCACATACCTGTGCGTCTGCATGCAGACATTAACTTGGACATCATTTATAATCAGTGAAGACTAGACATGATCTGAGAGCTGGGAAATGGAGAATCAGTTAAAACAGGTAAGTGGTGAAGAGAAGTTACAGTGGTGTGTACATAAACTGTGATGAATTTTCATTGTACTCCTAAGAAGGAGCTTCCATAGTTAGATTTAAATGAAGTGAACGACAAGGCATAAAACAGGCACCCTGCGTCTCCTATGACTGTAACAAGAGAACACACACATATTTGCTTTCACATGCATAAATAAATCTCTTAAGGTTTTCAAGGGTGAAAAAGAGAATTCATGGGCTTACCATCCAGGTTGGCTTTCGGTTACTGTGAAAAACGCTGATCAAAGCCAACTTTCGGGGGATGGGTTTTATTTCATTGGCAGAAACCAAGGCAGAAGCTTGAGGCAGAAACCATACAACACTGCTGATTGACTGACTTGCTCCTTTGCCCACCTGCTGACATCTGTTTCACACAGCCCAGGCCCATTTGCGTGGGATAGAAGGACCAACAATGACCTAGGGTAGCAGTATGCTACAGTCTTTTCCCCTCTATTTTAGGGAAGGAGAAAGGAAAGATAGAAATTGTCACCGCTTCTACAAGCGGCCTTGATGTAGAATGAGAGAAAGGTAGAAATCTTCACAGCCTCTTTTTAGGCTGTCCTAAGCTTGAAGAGAACTAGCTGAGAGTGAATCAGACTAGCGTCTCAGCCCACAATCTGTAAACTCAATCTCTCCAACCTTTGTTCTTTTAGGAATTATCACACTAACGACAACCACCCAACCAATGAACCACCAACCAATGCACATCCTGATTCTTGGGACCTCAGACCTTATACAACCTAAGCCAAAAGTTCCCATAAACCCATGCAGCACCCAGTCACCAAAACAAGCTACAGGTGCCAGAATGGCTGCACCCAACCAAACTGCAGCCACCTGCATCAGGCATGCCAAACCCAACCCATAAACAACTATACCACAGCTGGGGTGGGAACACAAACCTAATCCAAACACCATTTTGCGTTTTTTACAGAAACCAAAGTAACAAAAACTTCTTCTTCCAAGTGTTCTGCTACAGGTTAGAATCAGCAATCGGAAAATGTCACAAAACCACAGGTCAATCTGACACATGCAATTTCTAACTCCATTGAGGTTTCCTCTTCCTAGGAGACAACAGGCTTGTGTCAAGTTGACAACAGGTGCCAACTATGACGCACGTGACACGTACAGGGGAAGAGGAGAAAAGATTTAAGTACAGCTGATCATAAAAGCAAAAATTAATCACTGCAAATCTTTGAACACAGTGCTTTCTGGCACCATATAAATATAATTTCACTCAAATTTGTTTTGAACTTCAGTGCTGCCTCCCATGGCTGCTTCCAGGAACATGCCCACTCATCTCTCTTGCCAGCAGCCCCTGCTGCAGAGATACGCTCATCATCCTCTGATCAGGGGCACTATGCATTGCTATTTTTATTATTGAGGATATAGGTGTAGGCAAAACATGCATTTTCAGCGCTCTGACATCACATCTCCCATGAGCAGATTTTAGGGAGGCATGAGGAGATGAAATAGCTCTGTGTTGCTTCTTTCTGTGCTATAAAACAGTCCCAGATTTCCAATGCCTGCCTGCTCAGGAAACACTTTTAGTCTGGAAGCTCATGCTACAGTCCGCATGCCTTTCCTTTTAGCCCTTCAATGCCGGAACTGCCTAAAATTTACCATTATTGGCTTTGTTCTCGTTTTGATTTTTAATAACGTGAGGACTGGGACTATAATTTGGAGACTTTCTTAACATTGACGTGTATAATATCAGCATTACCAGGCATCAGAGAAATTATATCAGGATCACCCATACCCAGTTCGGCAGAGAGCTAAGATATTTTTTCACTTATAAATTTTAAATGCTTTGGTTTCTTCATTGAAAAGCACCAGAGACAGACCCACACTTTAGTATAGAGAGCAACTCCTTCAGAAAGAGGAGCACCTTCAGCAGGAGCAAAAAAATGAACTGGCCTCCCTTCAGACATCTAACAGTCAGCTGAGCCTGGTACTTTTTCTAAAAATGTGGGGACCAAAGAGTGAACAGGAAGTCTGCTAACAGCAACCTGCAATCAAGATAGAAGAAAGAATGGGGACAAAGGACAGAAGGGTACATATCTTTGACAGGTGTGTAAATATCTTTCACAGTGTGTGGCAGAGTTTTGTGAGCTTTAATATTGAGACCATGAGACCATTCCCATAGGAACCCCCCTTCAGCCCCTGCAGAGGTGATTAACAGGGCAGCTGTGAGAGGGAGAGGGAGGTAGAGGGAGAGAGACAGATAGAATTAAGGGTTTGTAGCAGACCCTGGAATGGCTGATGAGGTGTGGTGAGAAGTTCCTGTAAGGAGATGGGGAGAGGCCCTGATTCATGGTGATACTACCAAGGCACTTTAAACTTTTATATGACAAACAGAAATAAGTCATTACGGGCATTGGAGAGAGATTCATAACATTGCTTCACAGGAGCGATCAGTCAGTGAAATTGCAAGAAATTATTTGACGTGTCCATGGCAGCCAAACCCCAAAGTGACACCCCTTTGCTATTTCAGCCATCTGAAAGTCCTCTTTCCTTGAGGATTTATAAGAACTGCACTTTGCTTCTAATCAATAAGTAATGTATGGCTAATGCTACAGACTGTCAACTGTCACTTTAGAGCATATTATATGAAAGAAGTCACGGGTAACATTCCCATGGCAGCTACTGTACCCGAAAACCCAGCTTAGCAGAAGACGAAGACAGATGCTTCCAGTTGGCCCAGTGACGGCCGTGTTAGAGAAATATGTATGGCAAAGAATCACAGAATATAAATTCAGGACAGCTTTATGTCAATGTACACATTTTATAACTGACATGTAACAAAAAAACCCAAGGCTCCTCATCATATGGGATGTGCTCGGGAGCCCATTCTTTCCCTGTTGAGTCTGTAGATGAGAACTCAGACTCTCCAATACCGGAGGCCTGCCTGCCTGCCCTGTAGGATTCTGTGAGTTATTACAAGAGTATTGGTCTGAACCAGTAGGTGTATACTTGTTTTAAGCAGCAATGAAAAAGAAATAGAATGCATATGTGTAATTCATTCACTTTAAAGCTGTCATATGATAGACTATATGCTCATAATATATGCTTGTACTGTATTATATACTATACGAGACCACAAAGTGAGAAGTCACATGACAAAAATTCAATTCTCACAGGTCTGCAGATTGGAAGCCTGAGATCGAGTCGATAGAAACATTGACTTCACTTGAGGCTTCGTCTCAACTGGCGGCCTCTGGCATCGTTCTGAGCTTCACAGGGCGGCTCTTTGCGCTCATGTATACAGAAAAGGAGGCGATCGGGAAAGAGGTGAAGACATGAGACAGAAAAAGCTGTGTGACGTATTCATAAAGGGCACTAATCCTGTGGGATCAGGGCCTCATAACCTAACTTTGCCTCACCTAAGTACTTCCAGAAATCTGTATCTTCAAATACAGTCACTCTGGGAGTTGAGGGCCCAACATCGAGATTTTAAAGAAACACTAATATTCAGCATGTAGCAGAAGCTATGAATTTAAAATAGGATTTAATGTTAAAAACTAAATTATATTTTACCTCAATATTGTGGGGTAGACGATATTGAGGAAATTCAATTCCATCTAAGAAAATCTGAAGCCAAATAATACATCATTATATATAAGCACTCAAATTTCCAGCATGGAGAAGGGAAAGTAGGTACGAAGTCCAACCCTGGCCATGAAGCTATTTTCATTTGATAGTTTCTGGGAGAGAGAAATGAGTTTTCTTCAGTGGACTGACACTGGGCATAGCAAACCATATCAAACACACTCTGGTGAAGGCCTCCTGTTCAGGAGTAGTAATCCAATACAAATCAGTCTCCATGTTTTTTAGTGACTATTTTTGTTATTTTTATTTTAATTTGTATTTGAGAGAAAGAATATGAAGTCGGTTGGGTAGGATGGGGATGATGGGGAATGGGAGGACATACTGTATGAAATTCTCAAAGAATAAAGGAGTACATAAAAAAATCAAACTCTCATCATGTGCATTTGAAATGTACTTGGGAAAACATTCATACCAATTTTAAATAAATGCCTCTCTTCTTAAAGACATAGCTCAAAACTGTGATCTAAGTCTTCAGGGTAGAATATATTTATAATTAATAAAAATAACTTTTTTCATAAAGACATGTTGGGTCATTTATTCCCAAACTATTTTTGTGTTGCAACTTTTTAAACATAAAATCATTACAGTTAAAACTCAGGTGAGCTACAATTGATATAACCACAGAGGTTACTCACATAAAGTGTAAATTGCAGAGCGGAGGTGGGGGGTGGGGGTATATATAGATGGGTGGGTTTGTCCCTAAGAATGGGAAATTTTTAGATTTTGAGGTAAACTGAATAGACTTTCATTCTTAGATTTCAATTAATCCTTGATAATTTTAAAAATAATTTACCGTCAGTGATATTTGGTTCATCAAAGTTTTAAGAGTTCCTTCAACTCTGCTTTTTAATCTGTCAATCTTCCCTCATCCTCCAATCCCTGCTCCAGGAATCCTGCTGAGTTCCTCCCTCCGAAGTGTCTTTTCACCTATGCTATGCTTCTGTGGCTTCTGAGAGGCCCTCCTTGGGGTCTCCATCCTCTCTTCCCCTCCGAATAAGAGTGTCACCCATTATGACAAGGTGGCTGTTCCTCTTCGACGTACAGTATAGAGTGTTTTCTGCTTCAACAGTGGGTGAGTCTCAGCAACTAATGGAAACATCTATGAACCCATGGGCAGCCTGGGTTGTGAGCGGCATGAGACTTCTGTCTGAGGACCCCGCTTCTGAGCCATAATTTAAAAGCGTGATACTGATGTAGAAATCAATGTCAGAAGAAGAAAAAGAATTCACGGATTTGGAAAAATGCAGTTTCCAGACTCAGTATCACACATAGCTACGATCTCATGAGGTGTGTTCCCATCACTAGCCTGGGAGTGACATTGGAACTCAACATGCCGGGAGATATTTGAAAGCAATGCGAGAGCTCGTGTTCACAGGCTTTTCATCTGTGACAGTTCAGCATCAACAGTCTGAAAAACACCACCACCTGTCATCCGTCCCTGCGCACTTTCTGGAAGTCATGGCTGTAGTTAGCTACAGTGATAATTGAACAATTCTTCTTGGGCCAGACAGGACAAGTTCATAGAGCATCTTTCGGGAACCTGGAAGTTCTAAGTAAGAAAGTAAGGCCTCTGTCCTACAGGAGAGCCCTGCCAGTCAGAGAAAAGATGCCCTAAGGCTCGGAGGACTGGAAGGCAATCCTGAAGACTGTGCCAGCTCTTAGATGGGGTGGAGGGGTTGGGGGAGTGGGGGGATGGAGGTGGGGTGGTGGGGTGGTGGTGAGGACATAAAGAGAATTGAAATCCTGAGAATAGAAAACAGCTGCAGGTGTGAAGCTGCCGGCTTTCCCTGTAGAAGGGCTGGGTGAGAAGGAGCAGCACAGCCAGGCTGGGATGGCTTCAGAGAATTCAGAACATCTAGCTTCAGGGGAGACAGATGCACAGTGTCAGCAATTGGTGGGTGGCACATTTTTCTTTTATGGGTTTGTGAATTTGCAGTAGCCTTGTTCTTCACACTGATCTTTTTAGCGTTCATGAGAAGCAGCTGAAACAAATAACATAACCGCAGCCATAGGTGCATCTTCTCGTATGAAATTCTGTGATTGGACAAAATTGCGGTTGAAAATTAAATTCAATTTTTAATGCACATTTCAATGAGAGTTATATTACTTGATCTCTTATCTATGTAGGTATTTTACTGAAGTTGTTATTAGTTTGAAATGTAGACAGACAAATAATGAACATTTGCTAAATATTAACCCAGACAGACCTAACAAACTAGAGCTACAGCCCTAGAGCAATGGAGTACTAGAAAAGTTGTTCTAATCCACCCTCAATTCATCCTCTTTGTTGACAACAGTTTTGAAATAGAAGAGCCAAGATGTTTAGCTCTTGAGCTAAACATAAACACACATAATTTTAGGTTATTTTCCAAATACACAACTTGTTTTTATCATATATGTCAGAAATCAGAATTTGATAGAAAATGAATAACCCGTCCACGGCTGTGTAAACCACAGGAGATTGTGTAAGCATTATAAAATCTTACATGTGTAGCTCTGGAATTCACTGAACCACAGAGGTTCTATCTTTGATAAGCAGCCACAGGATGTAGCTCACAACAGGAGTCACGAATTCTCGGTCCAGGTGTTTGTCGTGGGGCTTCAAAAAGTGAACTAAATCTCATATTTACGATAAAAATCCACGTGCAAATATAATTTTGCAGAGAGAAGAGGATGGAGAGCTAGTGAAACAGATGCAGTAAATTGGAAAGCAGTAAAGGTGTCATGAGGAGTCTTTCAAGTATCTTCAAGGTAGAAACTGGATCACATCATCCTTGAGTCACTAGGCCAGGTTAGCCAGTTTCTAGGTGTTTACATAGCAGCAAGCTTGGTGCCCAATCACAGCACTGGTGGCTCAGCTCTGTGACTACAGCAGACTCTCCCCCACCCCCTCCCGTTATGAATAGGAAAAGCAACTGAGACCCCAGGGAATGAAATAGACCACAAGTCCCTTCACGTTGTTAGAAGTGTGTCTCTAAAGCATGAGGCCATTCTGATATAATATATTAATAATGAATCTTTGTATTTGGTATCAGAAAATGACTTTCATCCTATAGAATATATTTGGACAAAATTATACACAATAATACAGGCACTGGCCAAAACTGAGCGTTTCCTGTATCATTGACAAGAAACCGAAACGTATCAACACATGAATTCACTAAATAAATTTGAGTGGAGTGTGCTTAATAGGCTCCTCTAGTTTTTCTTAATATTTTCAAATTTAAAATAACTGACTTGTTCCCTAGACCTTTCTACCTTTGAAAGTGACTGGTCTTTATCCTAGAGTCTTTTAATCTTTTCAGATCAGACTGTTAAATCTGCTGGCACTTAAACACCTGCGCTCTGTAGTGTGCTGCTGAGTCTCTGAACATTTCCAGATTGGCTCTATGTCCTCATTAAAACTAACGAGAGCTTTCCCGTTAATTCCCCGAGTGCCAGGATGAATATTGTTCCCTAGTGTTCAATAGCCCTTAAATTTTTCTCATTTCTTACCTGTTGTGCCAACTGCTAATAATTGGATAATGCCATCTGCTAGGATACTTACCTAGACAAGAAAGAAAAGGAATCATTCCTCACACAAGACGTTTCATCTTAGTTAAATCCCCTGGATGGAGTGTACACAATATTTAGGGTTCTTCTTAAAGAACCTCTATTGCAACTGCAAAGTTCCTTTAGCCTTTAAAGCCCTTACATCTGAAGGAAGGATAAACTGGATGGATAAAAAAGAATAACGGGAGGAAGACAGGGTGTGTGTGAGGAAGAAGCACAAGCAGGCTTTCAAGAGGGCAGCAGTGACTAAGACTGAAGTGGAAGGCAGTCTCAAGTCTTCACTTGTATTTTGATGAAGCCTCTGTTTGGTGGTTGACTTGGCTACATCTTCATCTTTCACAGCAGGAAGCACCATCCCTGGCAAGCTTTAATCTCGGACCCCTACCTTCAGACCTATTGCTTCATTCAAGGTCAGGTGGATACTAGGCACAGGGATTTTGTTTTGTGCTTTGCCTTGCTGTCATCAACAACAGCATGAGTTTAAAATGGAGTCTGTTCCAAACCTGACATGTCGCAACAGCACTTGGTAGGATTGGAGATTACATGGGAGATACAGTGCTGCTTCTCAGAAAACAAAGACCTGGAGGCATCAGAGCTCCAGGAAGCTCAGCCAGGTAGATGTCTCCATGTGCACAGCAGAGGAGACTAGAGAGTCTTGAGCAGGGAGGTCTCTCCCTCCATTCTGGGTGATGGCTACAGGTTAAGCATGAAGCCTGTGGATACTTCACTGAAACACAGACATTTAGCAGGGCTGGAAGAGTTCAGCCAAAGTTTCTGAAGAACAGTGTAGCTTCAGAGCCTCAAGATCCTGAAATTAAAAACACTCAAATGGTTCCCCTGGAGAATATAGTGATTTTAATGCCCCAGAAAGAGGCAAGGGGAACCTGAGGATTATTGCTGCTTTCCTGTTTGCTTTCTTACTGTGTATAACTGTCACTCAGTTTACAATTTATGATGAAAACACATCGCATGGTAGTGCTGTCTGTTACGTTTGTCCTCCTGTTAGCTAATGCAAATTAGCAACTCTAGGGAGAAAAAGAGATGCAACCTAAGGAATGTTGACAAAGAATGTAAAAATCAGAAATTATAGAAATTCTTATGAACACAGTAGAAAACACAATAGATTCCACTGACGTGCGATGAATACCGACAGGCAGCTGTTACTGCACAGGTTAGTTAGCATTACAAAGCTCGTTTCTGAGCCTCAGTGCATTAATAGATGAAAAGAATTAAAACTTAGTTAAATGTTTTGATAGATCCCAAATATATATTGAGAAAATTAAAATTAGTGAGCTAGGGATGCTAGTGTGTTATTAATATGGTGACATTATCTATAAAGCTCCTAATATTCTATCATACATCATTAAAATAATGAAAGTCCTTCAGTGAATACAATCAAAGAATTCCAGTCATTATCATTTTAAAGAAAGAGTTCTAAGCAATAGTAATTTATAAGAATGCTGGTGCTATATTGTGTCAGTAAGTCTAGCCAAGAAGACTTTTGATTCGATACATAAAATGCAAATATATTATTTAAATGAAATAACTGAAAGACAAAAAAGAGGTATCTTCTATGGTTCCATATTAAAAGGTTTAATTTCAACATGGGTAATATGCCCCAAAATTATCTGTATGCTTTGAGCAGTGCAAATAAAAGCCCACATTGTGTGTGTATGTATGTAAACATACACTTTGTTTCTAAAGCTTTTATGAAAAGTACAGAGTGAACGGTGTCAGAAAGAATAAAAAAGAAGAGAGCAAAACTCAAGCGCTCAGATGAGGGGACACATAGACCCAACTTAGAATACATCACCACCGATCAGTAGACGACTGATGTAGACACAGAAACTCAAGCACGTGAAACCACAGAGGCGGTTCATAATCAGACCACTTATATTTAATTTCTGCAGAGTTGACACTACTGTGGTGAGAACTGGCCTCTCTTTTTGGTTAATTCTATTGAGTTAAACATATACATATGCAAAACCTTAATTTCCATATTCATTAGGCTGCAGGGACCTGTAAAACAAACACACTGTAGCACACAAGAGTGGCGAAGGCAAAGGGAAAAGCAAAGCCCCGGTTTAAAAGCAGCTTAGAAGTTCTCCGTTAGTCAGATTTAATCTCAGTAACAGAACATCTTAAGGGAGAAAGGGTTTCCTTATCACTACTGATATATTTATTTTTTATTTTGTTTTGAGAGGAGGCCTTTCTATGTAGTGTAGATCTGGTAGGGTCTGATAAAACTTAGATAAAGACTGAACCAATCTTCCTGGGAACTTTCAGAAAAAGGGGGGGGGGGAGAGGGGTGGAGAATCACACTTTGGAAAGAGTATTAATTTTAATGGGACACTTGGGGAACAGGAGATTGCTGCCTTCCTTAGCCTGAGCAAGGCCCTTGTGACTGAGAACAGCTGACGCATCTCCCTGTCGGAATTTAATTACCACTGCTATCTACTGCTCTAAGGAGGTGTTTAGCAGATGCCCCAATGGAGCTGAATCACTTAGCCCCCGGTCTCATGTTTGCTCTAAGAACTTAGGCAACAGTACGCAGTACCCTGATACCTGCTGCTTCTGTGATGGCTGAGACTTTTTGGGTGCTCAATAATACCATAAAACTCATTGATATTTGTAAGTCTTCAGGCAGGTGTCAGGGTCCCCGGTTTTAAGAGGGGTCAAAACCATTCTGTGCACACTCCTGTGCATCGCAAATGATTCCCTTATCAGCTGGAGCTTTATGCATATCTTTAATATCTGCAGCAGATATTTAAAAATAAATTCTTCCATGGGGGGTAGGGAAAATGTTTCATTTTGGAAAAGTGCTTGTTACACGGGCATGAAGAACTGAGTTCAATCCCCAGAGCCCACATAAAAGAAATCCAGGTGTATGTTTGTAATGCAATGCAGAGGAGGCAGAGAAGGGCAAGATCCATGGGTCTTTGCTGGCCAGCCCAACCACTGGCAAGTTCCAGGCTACTGACAAAGCATGCCAAAGCCAACAGCAGGCAGGCAGAGAGCCTGGGGATGACACCCAAGATTGTCCTATGGCCTCCTCGAGTATCTGAATGCAAACATGCACACACAGACACACAGACACACATTCTATGACAGTGTATGAGGAAATAGCTATCATATTAAACTCATACTACTTTCATAACTGTAGTTTCTCATTATGCTACTTGGTTTTAAATACTTAGCAACTCTAAAGAAATATTTAGAATTTTACATATGCTCTTTAGATTATGCAAAGCATTCTACGTATGAATTAAAATTTGGTCATTAGTAAGGATTATCTGTTTTGTACTCTATATTGCATGTCACTATTTAAAAAACTGAAATACAAAGGCTCCAATTAGTTACCCAAAATGATGGGTTAAAACGATTCCTAGTGTATTTGTTTATCTTTAATCATGGTGCTGTCTGGATGTTTAAACACAAGGACAGTGATGAGCAAGGTAGATTTGAGCAGGCATCTTAGTGCCTCTCCCTCTGAAGCTCCTGTTAATTAAAGGCTGCCTTTGGAGACCCACTCCCTGAGTTATTTTCATTAACCTTCAGCTACTCTAATTAACAGCCATAAAGATCACAAGCTTTGTTGGAGAAGAACCAGTAATATATTGGGATTAAAAACAAACTTGTATTTGTGTATGAATAAAAGTAAATGTTTAGAAATCCTGGGGCACCCTTATGACACAGTATAAACTTTAGACCAGCAAAAGGTTGCTACTCAAAGAAGATTATTGCCAATGCAGGCTTGTTTAGGCTGGCCTACACAGGCAAATCTTATGAAGGGGTAGACTTTTAGTGACTTTTATTATTTTTAAGATTTCTAGGCAGTTTACATCCAACTTGTACCATCTAACCAGTCCTCTACATGGATGACATTTGCATGGTCACTATGAGTATGTGCACCCATTTATGTGTCCCCGTCATACACTGTGTGTGCGTGTGTGTATGTGTATGTGTGTGTGCATGTACATGTGTGTGTCTTTTTCCCTACTAGAAAATAAGACTCTTAACTGTACACTTGGGATTCTGATAAAACTATGAAATTATATTGGATAGACAGCAATCAATCCAATTGAATTTTCTAATTTGTGTCTTTTAAACTGCGCATTTTCCAGCAATATATATTTATAAATAAATATATTATTTAATTTAAATATATTGTAAAACATTTAATTTGAACATTTATTTATTTATTTATTTATTTAGGTTTTCCAAGACAGGGTTTCTCTGCTGTAACTCTGGCTGTCCTGGAACTCACTCTGCAGACCAGACTGGTCTTGAACTCACAGAGATCCACCTGTCCCTGCCTCCTCAGTGCTGGGATTGAAGGCATGAGCAACCACTGACAGGTTTGAATATATATTTAAATTGCTGACATATATTTAAATTACTGATGAGAACTAAGGCTCAACATGTTCACGCCATGAATTTCTTGATGCTTGCCTCTGCCTTAGATGTTTGGAAAATAAAAATAAAAAGGCTTACTTTTGTTAGCAGTTATAGGTGTTGCCATAAAAACTCAAATGAAAAATTTAGAAAATTGATTCTGGACACAGAAATTCAGACAAGCAGCTTTGATATTCCAAAGTTTACTAGAAAAATTCATAGTTTTGGTAACAGATTTAGTAACTTGTGTTATAAGGATGGTGAATGATCTGTAAATGACCAACTGTTCAAGGCTAGATGTGTTTATTAATTTTCATGCTTTGGATACTTCATCAATGTTAAAAAAGTTCTTGCCCTAGTACTCTTGATCAGAAACTAAATTCAGTACTGTGTTTACTTTTTGAAACTATGTTATATCTGTGGCCTGTGCAGTTCTCATTTTTACTGCAGAATTTCAGCATTTTAGACCAGCTGGATTCTCATAGTCAGCCCAACTAATTACCACAGACTGACAATGGGTTTTATAGTCCTGATGGAGTCACTGATTACTTTTAAGTGATCTTGAAGGAAATTTCTTGGTATTTCCACTATATAAAACACATCATTTACAGAGGAAAATGGACTTTTTGAACTTTAAGTTTTCAAGTTTGGATGTTTTTCAATTTTGCCTGCTCACCCCAGGTCCTTCAGTAACAATACTGTATGGAGGCAGACAAGCGATTGTGTTAGGATGTTAGGGGAACTGTGGTTTCTCATGGCTACCTTTTGCATGTTTAAGGAGGCTCCTATCACCACAGTTTGTTAGTGCATTTCATTGTTTCAATGAAACACACACACACACACACACACACACACACACACATATATATTCCCACACTTATATATGTTATGCATATATAATTCTGTTTGGGTGACCATATGCCTTTTGTGTTTATTCTATTAAGATAGTTTGTGTCCATTAATGCTCAACCAACATAGTAGTAGAGCTGGAATACAGGTACAGGATGAGGAAGTTGATTGAGCAAAATAAACTTATAAAATCCATCTAGTAGGAAGGACAAATGAATCCTGGGAACATGAATGGAAGCTGAATATTTTCAATGAAGGTGCAGTTCAGTATTTAACTGAACGATAGCTCCATGATGATCTGGAAAAATTCCCTGTCAAAAAGCTGGTTATAAAATTTACTCATGTCCATAAAATAAATTCCAGATTAATGTTTTATCAAATAATTGGGTAATATAGCATAGTCAGTCAACATTCCAAATCATCATGATTGATTTAACGTCTTCCATCAATGTTTCAAATCTAGAATAAATGCTGTTTAGGATGGGGCAAGAGTTAATATTTATTTGCATTTCACAGATAAAGAAACCTAGACTCTAAGAGATAATCTTATTTGCTCTGGGTGCAGTGGGTGGGTCAGGAAGTGCCAAAATATATTAGAGATAACAATAACCTGAAAGATATAAAGAATTGAAAGAATACAGATGAGTTGCCCCACCTACTTAACTACTTAACTAAAGCCTCCTAAAGTTAGTTTTAGAAAAGGACCATTTAAAAAGTTAAAAATACACCCAGGCACTGGTGACATATACCTTTAATCCTGAGGCTTGGTAGGCAGAGGCAGGCAAATTTCTGTGAATTCAAGGCCAGCCTGGTCTACAGAATCAGTTCCAGGATAGCCAGAGCTATAACAGAGAAACCCTGTCTCAAAAAAAAAAAAAAAAGTAAAACTATAATCAGATTTCAAGTCATATGCACATAGATAGACAGGAGATTGAAGGATAGACAGATAGACTAAAGACAGATGATGGATGGATGGATAGATAGATAGATAGATGGATGGATGATAGATCGCAGACAGCATTATGAAGATTCTCAGAAGCTCACTAATGAAATACTTTTCTGAAACATCACTAGGAAGAAAATCGCTAGCGTCAGAGAACAAAATATGAGTTCTGAAACAAAGAAAGTTAACAATCAAACAATCGTGTTGCATCTGGATTAAATCTCAATTTTACTTATCTCTATGCTATGAGGGTGACATTCACTATATATGAGTTTTCGTTCTAAAGAAAAATGGACAAAAACAACTCTCTACAAAGTTCTTGGATTTAGTAAGAAACCAGGAGTGCTCATTCAGCCGTAGTTTCTAGAGAACTCCTAGAAAGCAGAAATGGAGGCAAATAGAAGTAAATGGTGCAATTAAATTTTAGACTGTGAAGCAAAGTGCTCACTCTGCCCAAGATTACCCAGCAGTTGGTTTTAGTGCTTCAAATACTGTCCTAGATGATGCCCGACACTCTGCATATAGTGTTCAAATGCCAGCATCACAAAACCACTGTACATATTCAGATTTTGATAATCATAAAATAAAACCAGAAGGGCAGAACATTATGATGAATAGAGTTTTATTGGGCTCACGGTTTCTGTGTCTGAAAGTACAAGATTGGGTGGCTCCGCTGGTTTTTGCCTCAGACTCTCTCTTGGATCTCTCCTGGGGATAAAGTCATGGCAGCAGGAGCTCAAGTGGATGGAAAGGGATGCAATGGGTGGGCAAACAAGGATCAAGAGGGCGGTTAGTGGTCACTTTGCCCAATGACAGCTCACCCTTGTAAGAGCTCAGGAGTTCCCCAAGGGCAACCTAATCTCTTTAAAAGGTAGATTTCCCAGTTCTATAAAGACACTCTCCAGACCTTCCAGCATCCCTCAGCTCTGGCCCCAAGGGCACCGAAGGGGCTCAGAGCAACCTGCAGCAACCCAAATCCCTAGTGTTTCATCTGTGGAAGTTCCAGGCCAGCCGGGGCTACATAGTGAGCTCCTAGTCAGCCTCAAAAGCGGTGCAAAAAGTCACACATCAGACTTGAATCCCTAATAAAATGTAGAACGTTCATTACGAAAGCAAATGGTGTTTATATTTAGAATCCTCATTAGTAATTATGAAACCTCATTCTGAAAATGCTAATGATTATTTGGCCTTTAAAAAAAAAACTCAGGGTGCACTACATTAAGTTTGAGTAATTTAGTCTAATATTAATGATCAGCAGCTTTACTCAATCTTATGTGGTGCAATTTTGAAAAGAACAAAAATACTCCTCTGTTTTTACATGCTAAAATACAGTAATTGTTGTTTAAAATTAAAAAAAAATCATTATTTAGCTAAAGGTTATAACATATTTTTATAGATATAAAATGACACCCCCAAAAATCTTAGTAATCTGTGACATCTATCAAAATATGAATGGCGACACCTTAGATTTCTTTTAAAAGCAATAGGCATAGACCTTGACCACAGACTTCTTGTTCAGCTTGGATATCAGTCCTCTGACCTTGGTTGGCCCTTTCTATAAGATAAAGGGCTTCCTCTGTGCTCTCTGTGAATCTTCCCATAAACAGTCAACACTTTATCTTCTAGACACGGAAATCACACATTCCTCACAGGAACTGATTGATATGACATGTTCTTATGTAGCAGATTAAATGATACAATGCATGTTAATAAAGATACTAAGTTAACCTGTCATTATTGCTATAGTAACTATTATAAATGTAATGGGGACTGTGTCCAGAAAGAGAAAAAGTGAATAAAAATACTGAAAGAAATGCTAGAGGATTCTCCTACATAATCATCAAAATTAATCTCAATGGACTAATCATGGAGCAAGACACCAAAACAGGTAAGGACAATACAGATTCACTGACATACAGAATTTTGATATAGTTCCTTCACAGTTTTTCCAAGCAGGAAACTTTAAAACTCATTAAAAAGTAAAATATGTGAATCTAGATTCTTTATGTGGCTCTCATTAACATGTATAATATCTTTTATCTAGACTTTCAAGTTTGACATTTTGTTATTCAAACTTTCAATCGATTTCTTTCAATTTTAGATCTCAAGTATTAAACTCAAACTTTGGTACCTAAATCTTTCTTTGATTAAACCCATGTCCTTGAAAACACTATAGAGAAAGCCTGTGATTATCATCAATGAAAGCATTCTCTTGTCTTTGATATGAGTACTTTATGGTTCAATTTAATCCTATCTTCATCCCAAGTTCACAGTGTGATTTATGAAGCATGATTATCACCTAAATTGGGAGCACAATGAAATATTCATTTCAAGAAAATTCATCACTTTTCTAGTGGGTTATAGATACATGATAATTACTTTTAGATGCCAGCTTGATTGGGCCAGGGAATGCCCAGATATTTGGTAAAACATTTCTCTTGGCAGTTCTGCAAGAAAGCTTTTGGGTGTGATTAAATAACATTAAATATGTGTGTAATTGCTCTTTAAGTGATGCACACTTCTGTCCTTGTTGCAGTTCTCATACAATTAAAAAAAAATGTCTCTTCTCTGCAAGGCAAATTTTTTTCAGAATTGTTCATTGGACAGTGACTCTTCCTGGTTCACTAAGCTCTAGATTGCACTGAAATTGGTCATTATTTAATTTGGGTCTCTTGAATCTACAAGCCTACATGACAGACCCTGGGCTCATCAACCTCTATAACTACTTGAGTGAATCCATCTATCTGTTTATCTGTTTTCTATCAGAAATCTGTCACTGCAATTTATTGTCTATCATCTACATATTACTTATCTATAATCTATTAACTATTCATCTATTACACATCATATACGCATCTATCTTCCTATCTGTCGCCAAGTTATTGTGTATCTATATTTCTGTCACACTTTCATTTTCTTAAGAGTCCTTGACAACTGATTTCTATACTCTGAAAGTGTTGAGAAACATATCTTGCAAAAGCATTATCAAACTGTTACTGGTGTTTCTGGAACTGACTGTCCATCAATTAGATCGAAGGACAGTAATGACTAGTACCAATAGTGAAGAGAGGGCTGTGATTTGACAACCGAGACACACAAAAGTTACCGTGGAGTTCTCTTAGCCAAACACAAAATGTAAGGAACTGGATGACAGCTTACGATAACTTCTGTAAACCAACATTTTAAGTTAGACTGGCTGGCTGTTACTAATGTGAATCAACAGAATGAAAAGGAAATGGATGACATTAGCGACTTGAATTCCAACTTTTAATACTGCACAAATGGCCTGAATGATGCATTGCCTAGTAACAAAGAGACCGTATTCCTGTGTTGCAGGGTTGGGTGGAAGCCACACCTTACCCTGTGATTGGCTGACCTTCACGGGAAAGGCAGCTCCCAGCCTCATTTGTCTACTGATAAAAGTGTTAAAATGAGGACATGGTGAGAATGATTGAAATGGGGTTCCTAAAAGCCGGTACGGGGACATGTATGTAGTAGCACACTGCTGAGGTGACTCAGCAAGGAAAACAAGGAGGCATTTTCACACGTGTGAACCCTGCCAGACCTCAGCAGAAGGAACCATTATCTTGGCCAGAGCCATACTGGACAGTGGAACCCTGAGCCTCTTATCTCAGGGGTTTTATTGATCTCTAAGCTCCTCAGGTGTTCTACTGATAGCACGTGCAGATCATGAGCAATCAAACATCCCCCACATAAAAGCAACACCTGCAGACAATACAAAAGACCTGATTAGCCCCTCACCCAGCAGTGCACAAAACAATCACTTTAAAAATACCTAAAAATAAACTACAACACATGTAGCAATAGATGACTCTAGGGATGTTGAATCTTTGGATCCTGGTATCCATTTTAGTCCCCCACTGTGGTACACCCTCCCTTTTACTCCACAAGTTCTGCTGGCATTTGGTATATCATTTTTAAAAGCTTTCTGAGATGCATTTAGAAACATGTTATCTGTACCTCTAAGTATGACTAAGAGTGATAAAGTATATTATTTACTTCAGGAATGCATTAGATTAAGTAATTTGTATTGGATTTAAAAGATGCACTTTTAAAAGGGTACAAGGCAGGATAAGGTCCAGAGAGATTTGAGAACCAGGATCTCATCTCTTCTTGCCTCATTTTAAAAACTGCATATTGAATTTCAGTATTTATTATCATGATACTATTAAAATGGTATTTCTGGAGAGGCAAAATATTTTCCAAGTTTCTAGGTGGGTTTTCTGATGCCATCTTGAGGGATGGAGTCAAAATTTTCCCATAAGCTGTAGGGTTCCTGGATCATAAGAAAAGCTAGTTTTGGATTTCAGACTGTGCCATCGTGCACTCCCCCCAGGACTGCAGGGCTCCATTTCCTGTGCAACCAAGATGACATTTGTTATGCGATTATTTATTTTTTTGAAAGCTGCTTTGGGAGGCGTGAGTCACTTCTTGGAGTCATTTACATCTCACTAATAATAACTAACAGTGACTCCGTTCCACATGCTTCTTTTGCCATTGTAGGAAAAAGTGTCTATTGCTGCTCTCAGCCTACATATTATTCTATACATTGTTATTACAATACAGTGACTCCGTTCCACATGCTTCTTTTGCCATTGTAGGAAAATGTGTCTATTGCTGCTCTCAGCCTACATATTATTCTATACATTGTTATTACAATACAGTGTTTCCTTCTGGGCCTTCCAGCTTGATGGTTGAGGTTGATCTTGCCTGTCACCCTGATGAGATTGAGAACCACCATAGAAACAAACCTCTGGGCTTGCCTGTGAGATATTATTTTGATGAGGTCATTTGAGGTGGGAGGACCCACCCTTAGTGTGGCTACACCCATCTATGGGCTGGGATCCTGGATTAAATTAAAAGAAGAAGCTGAGCTGAAGACAGATAATGATTTAATCTCGTCTTGACAGCGGATACAGTGTGGCCAGTGTCTTTAAACTCCTGCCTCATGACAGCCCACCACGATGAGCTGAACCCTTGGATGGTGAGGGAAAATAAGTTTTCCCTTTCTTGATGTTTTGGTGGTGGTATTTAGACACAGCTGCAAGACATGTCACTAATGTAATGATCTACCATTGCAAATCAGGTACTAATGCATATGTAAAGATTTTACATTTTTCTTTGTGTAAGTGATTTACATACTATTGAATCGACTAGTAATGTTTTCATTCGTGTACTTGCACAATGTTTTGTGTACTCAGATTCTCTCATTTTTCTGCCCTCTTCCCATTGGTTCTCCTTTCCCACAGTTACTGTTATCACTTTTATGATTCTGCTTTTACGTTTATGCTTTTTATGCTGTGGTGCGTGCATTCGTGCATGCGTGCACAAGCACGTTTATCTATTTAAAATCTGGGAAATGCAAATGAGGGAGAACATATTTTTTTTTCCTTTTTAAAACTGGCTTAATTTGCCCAGTATTATTATTTCCAGTTATACAACTTCTCCTGCAAATAACGTATCTTCTTTCTTTATGGCTGACTATTTCCCCTTGTGTAAATACTCCCATTTCCCATTTTCTTTAACCATTTGCCTCTTGTTGAATGTGCTGGTGTCACAACTTAGCTGTTGTGAACAGTGCAGCAGTATACATGAGTGTCAAGTATCTCGGAGTAATGCTGAATAATGCACTCACAGTCCTTTGAGTAAATACCCAGATGTGGTAGGCTGGGTTATACGGTAGAGCTGTTCCTAGGTTTTTAGGACTGTCCATACTGATTTCAACAGTGGCTGGACTAGTTTACATCTTCACAGGGAGTGCACGAGTGTTCTCTTTTGTCTACATCCTCATTGCTAATTTTTTTTGTTGTTGTTATTTACTTTTATAGTTACTGTCATTTTGACTGGCAACAGTTGGATTCTCTGTGTCCTTCTGATTTACATCTCTCTAGCGGTTAGTGGGGTTGAGCATTTTGTCATGTTCACTGGCCATTTGATGTCATCTTTTAAGAAACGCCTTGTCATTTTCATTAGCCCATTTATTGGTCAGGGTATTTGGTTTCTTTAGTGTTTTGAGTTCTTTGAATATTCTACATATTAATGTGTAGCAAATCAATCAACAGGCTTATTTCCCATTTCAAATGGAGAAAATAACCTTTTAGACAGTCTATTTGCTTTTTAGGAAGGAAAATAAACACTGTGTGGAACTTAACTCATGCCTGTATTTCCAGAAACCACTCTCAGCCTGAGAACTTTAGACTGACAAATCTGCTTACAATTCCACTTTTTCATTAAGCTGGGTTCTTTTAAAACTTATCCTATCAGTGGGTTTTGTGCATGTGCATTTGTGTGTGTGTGTGTGTGTGTGTGTGTGTGTGTATGCAATATGTGCTTGTGTCTGTGGCCATATGGAAGAAATATCCATTAGTAAAAATTTTAAGAGTTATTCAGTAATAGTAATTTACTTAGTAATAGTAATTCATTTAGTTGAGCTCCTTATAACTTAATTCCACAGTTAGCCCTCTCTATTGCACCTAGACAAACACAATCTTCTCATTATTATCTAAACTATAGATTCTAGAATAAGGTTAAGCTTATTATATCTAGTATTACTTTCTATTATAAAAGACTATGATCTACTATAGATTAATGAGTCTAATAAAATTGCTCCTCATATGTTATAATTAATACTTATTCATATTGCTAGATATTTTTCATGAAAACAAAGTTTACATGTGCATGTTTGTGTGGAAGTGAGTGTGTGTGTGTGTGTGTGTGTGTGTGTGGTATGTGTGTGTGTGAGTGTGGTATGTGTGTGTGTGTGTGTGTGATTGGATGCATGTGTTTGGCTTTATGTTGCATGATGAAAAAGCAAGACGAGGTGGCAGAAAGGCAAAGGGTGCTGTGTGGTGCTAAGCTTTATGATCACCAGATATGGACAGTAGCATGCACATGAACCTGCTGGCTATATCTCCACCCTCAATCCCATCATTCATGCAGTTGACATCCAAAGTCCATCACAAAATAATAATGCGAGGGATATTCTCAAAAAGTCCAAAAAAAGTTTCATAGTTTTAATAAAAGTTTTGTATCTTCAAAAAAAAAAAGAGACAAGAGACTTAAGAGCCAGCGCGTGTTTCTGAAGGAGTAGTTAAGTGGATCTTTCATTACAAAGATAATTATACCTTAGGCTTCCTCCATAACTGACTTTGTTCCTATGACAATTATCTTATCTTCTCCTGGGCTCTTATGCAAAATATCTGAGAATCTAGCAATTAGTTCATATCTTTGTTACATTTTTTTCTCTAAAAAATTTAGCATATTTTCAAAAGAACGAAGAAGCAAAGACATTTGTTAGATATTGAAATGTAAATCCATGTGCCCTGCTAGGTCACTAGAACTTTCAAAGGACCTAATAGAACCAAATAAATACAGCTGTCCCTCTGATTATGTGCAAGCAGATTAAACAGTGTGTTTTCTCTCTGTTCAGAAAGGGACATTCTTTTTTCTTGAGACAGGGTTTCTCTGTTGTAACTCTGGCTGTCCTGACCTCACTCCGTCAACCAGGCTGATCTCAAACCCACAGAGATCCATCTGCCTCTGCCCCTTGAGTGCTGGGGTTAAAGGCGTGCACCGCCACCATCCAGCCAAGAAAGGGAAATTCTTAATCCAAATTTATTTAGATGTAGACTCCTAGTTGTAATTGTGGAAATATTTACTGCGAAAAGCCATGTTTCTAAGATTTCGATTGATGACTGGCAAATTAGTACTATGTACTGAAACCTCTCAGAAGCCAAAGTTTATGCTTGAAAGTTGATATGGTTAGGGTCTGCACATGTTGGCACGTGCCTGAACTGTAACTTCAGCCCCTTGGAAGGTAGAGGCAGGAGGATCACGAATTCAAGGCCAGACTGGGCTAAAAAGGGAGAACATGTTATATTATGAATATAAGCAAAATGAAACCTTAAAAATGTGGTTAGATGTGTCAGATGTTAGATGTAGAACTTCACTAGACACTAGTCTAATCTAAACCCTTTCAAATTGTTTTAAACCCTTCTTAGGAAGGTTGATTATTTCTAATCATTAATGATTAATAATTCATCATTTCTAATGTTGCTCTGACCAACTATCCGAGACAAGCATCCGAAGGGAAGGGTTTACTTTGGAACGTATTTTCAGAAATGTCAGTCCATGGAGGCAGGGGCACACAGCAACACAGAGTAATCCACATAATGGAGCCAGGAAGCAGACAATGGGAATTCTGGGATTCTGCTACTTTTCCTTTATTCCATCCGGGCCCTAGCTCATGCTGAGGTGCTCCCACATTTAGGGTGTGTCTCTTCTGCTCAGTTAATCCTCTCAGAAACATCATCACACCACATGAGGAGATATATCTTTACGTGCTAACGACGCTGCTTGTAATCAGTAGGCATGGACAGTGAGGATCGCATGAATGTGCTAGCAGTAACATCATTCCCAATCCTGTCGCTCATGAAGTTGATATTCAAAGTCCATCTCTTGAAGACACTTTAAAGACCAGAGATATTTGACACTAGTATTATCAATAATTGACACTGACTATTATCATTTGTGTCTATTCCAATTCATTTCCAACCGTGTAATTTAGGTACTTGTCTCTAAGAGTTAAATAAGCAAAGTCTGTGTTCACTTGCAGCTTGGTAGAAGTGTTAAAGGTCAGCCAAGCAGCGTTGTTCAGCATCCTCAAGTCCAGTCAAAATGGCATCTCCCCAAATGTGTTACACGTTATATCTTACTCACTTTCCCAATGTTGACAGGTTTTGTTTTGTTTTGTTTTTTTTGCCAGAACAGATCATCTCCTTCCTCTGACATGCTTTAAAGAATAATGGAGATGTTGAGGACTGTGAGGTTAATTGAAGTAGCCCGGATTTACTTCTTGACTAAGTATTCCGTGTTGCTGAGACTCTTGACTCTCAGACAGGTAACTCACAGTTAGCGAGAGATATGACGGCCATCTGGAGGCTAACGCAGCCCAGTGTGCTTGAACTTCAGGAAGGTGACTGAAGAGCATTCAGGAAAACATAATCTTAAAAGCTTTTCTGCGAGTCACATGTTTCAAGTGATCACTTCAACCTTGGCAAAGTCACTGAACAGCAATGCTTTGCTGACAGGAATCATAACCTATTTCCCCCTGAAATGGGTATTTATGCTAGGGCCTTGGTGTACATTATGAGACTAGATATATGCCACCACTGCCAGGGATGAGTTTGAAATAAATAAATGAGTGGAAAATAAAGAATGGTTTCATTTTGTTTTGAAATAAATTTAATTTTTTTTCTTTACACTAACTACAAACAAGTTCCAAACTTAGGAAATTTCTATAGGTTATTTTATGACTATGATTTAAATACTATATGTTCATCAGAAAAAAATAATAATGTTCATTCATTTTTAAATTATGTGCCTGCTGCTCAGATAGTAAGTAAATATTGCGTCTTTTTATGACAGCTAATAATGAATACTCTTCTAATATAACATTAGTTTTTGTTTGCTTATTTGACCAAAAAAAAAGAAAAGCATGACTTTCTATAGTTAATTGACAAAGACATAATGAACTGTGTTTCCAATGTTGTTTGCTCATGTTTAAGATAAGAGAGAAATCTGCACGTTTTGTCATGCATCTGGTTTGGAAAATATCAGCCAATTTAAAAAATCAGGATATTTCATATAAATTTTAGATTACTCTCTTCTTGTGTACCTGTCAATTCTCACAGCACATGACTCTCAATGAAGGATGGCCACAGAAGAGCCTGCAAAAGTTTTGTTTTTAAAACATTTGAGTTTCACAAAGCCTGTCACTCTTACAATACGTAACTTCAATTATTAATTACATACCTCATCCTCTTAGGAATACACCTGATGACTATCTATAGTCACACCTTAAAGATTCATAGTGGAGGAAGATTCACACAGTGCACGAGCGAGCAAAGTTTGTAAACAAACAAACAAACAAAAAACTCAGCCTGTCTCCAGGTCTATAGCCATTGTTTCCCACATCTGTTGGGAAGCCTTGGCAAGGATAAGATAATCAGCAGGTTTTGAGGCTGAACCTCCACTGAGTTTTCAAACATTCCGCCAACAAGGTGTTAAGTCTATCATTTGCATTCTTAATCTTTTTCTGTTTGAACAAGAGTTTGCACTGCCTGTAAGCGCCAGCCTTTCAGTCTACCAAAATCATAGTAATTGCTGGAAAGATGTTTCATGTCCATTCATAATTCTCATATAGAAATATTTTTTGTATTCACTCAATTACTCACACTGGACTGATAGTTCTCAACTTTCTTGATGCTACGGTTCTTTAATACAGCTCCTCATGTAGTGGTGACCCCAAACCACAAATTTATTTTGCTGCTCCTTCATAACTGCAATATTGCTATAGTTATGAATTATAATGTAAATGTCTGATATGCAGATTGTGTTAGGCAATCCTTATGAAAAGGTCATTCAACCTCCAAAGGAGTTGTGACCCACAGGTTGAGAACTGATACACAGACAGGACACTGTGAACACATCCTTAAGTGTACTGCCCTATGACAGCACCTCTGTGGATGCTTTATTACACTATTGCATTAGATTTCATGTGGACTTTCTAAGTCTATGTCATCCAGATGGATACAGTAAGTAGAATCCCCATTAAGAACCTGAGTCCTTCTAAATGTTTCACAACACAACGACACTGTCATGATAGATCCACCCCTTTTATGTCTACCTTCATGACATACAGCAGTCCCTAGGCCCAAGCTGATATGCCATATACGACCAGTCAGTCGATATGACTTAATATGATATGATAGTCAGTCTTTGCAAGGACATTCCTGTAAGTAAAAACTGATTCAAATAATTCTTTACTGGAGTCCCTTCCCGTGAAAGGAGGATATGCATGGCCTTTATTGCCCACAGTTCCAGACCCCTAGGCATATATTTCTGGGCATGAATATCCACATGGATTCCTCATTCCTCTGAATGCAAGATGCTGGGAGAATATTCAATGTCTCCTGTGTCTACTGTCCTTGGAGTAGGGATGCTCAGAAGCCTCTGTGTCTCTTGCATCTCTACAGAGGTGCTGTCCCTGAAGTGGGGATGCCTGAGTAATTTTGTCACAAGGTAGGTACAGCAGCAATTCATCTTTATCTTGTTGCTCTGGAATATCCCTGCTCACCTCTATATTTCAAAACTGTAGTCAAGGAGATAAAATATGCGCCTGTGATTTTGTCCATAGAAACTTAGGAAATTTTAAAATTAAAATACATTTTGTTGTTTATCATGAAATGAACTGAGGTTTTCAAAATAAGTACACAAATGAAAAAGACAAAAAGCTGTGCCAGTTTGAAAGATTCTACAGACTAATTACAAATCTGTCAATTTGGGAGCTGGATTGTTATCAATAGCCAAACTTACTTTGGGCTATCAAAAAAAAAAGAAAGAAAGAAAGAAAAGAAAAAAGAAAAAACTTTGGGATGTGGTACCTTAACAGATTGCTAGCCTCCACCAACTTCAAAGTTAAGAATGCCACTAGACTGTACCTGAGACCAAGACCCACAGCAGAGACTGCTCTGCTCTACAGTAACCACTTGAGAGTCACGTCACCTTATTTGAGAAATGCCTTGATTTATGGCTTCCTTTAGTTCTGAAATTAATAAAAGGCTCCTGTCATTGCTTTCGCTGTGCAGCATGTCATCGGGCAATATGAATGCCTGCTCCTGGGCCACAATCACTCATATTTGGCTAAAAATAAATGGTCTTGGGTGCTGTGTTTTATGTATGTGGACAGTGCATGTTCTGCTTTAGCTGCTTTTAACTATAACCGCAGCCCAGAAAACCTCTTGCTTCAGAGAAGCCCAGAATATCCTGAATTGGAATCTTTTTGTTTTACTCTTATTTCTTCTGACTTTTCGGTTTTCTATTGAGATCCATTCTTCCTTTTAAGCACAACTCACTTCTGTCCTTAGAGAATGGTGTGCACCTTACTTAGATAAGGGAGCCCTTGCTAGTTTAAACTTTTCTTAACTCAAAGTCTATGAACACAATATAACCCCACCCCATCTCTGAAGGATCTAGGCCAATCAGAGGCATCCTCCTTTTTCCCATTTTTATCTCATTCATGTTTCTTTTTACTAACGGGATACATGTGCCCTACATAATATTTGATTCAGGTTCTATTTTACTTTCTTCTGATAACCAGTTTCTCTTAACCTTTGTGTGATGCGTACATTTCCCAGTTATTGAATGTTCTTGGAGCTTTTCCTCTCCACCCTCCCCTGGTACTGGAGTCTTCCCATTTCAAGAGGCCAGAAGGGCAACTTCACTACTGATCTCTGTTTTGACGATGTGCCGATGAAAATGGACCTATGTTTTGTTGATGTGTAGATGAAATAAAGTTTCTAAGGACCCTTATTTATTGAGTAGTGTCAACACTTACAAAACATACAACACACTAATGTATGTTAATTCCAAGCAGACTTTCAGAATGCAATTTCTGTGCTAAAATCTTAATGGAGAAATCTCTGCATGCCCCCCCCGCCCCGTGTGTGTGTGTGTGTGTGTGTGTGTGTGTGTGTCTCTGTGTGTGTTAACTTGACTTGCTAAGAACTGGAGGCTGTTAGATTTTCCTATCAATATTAATGAGAATTCCATGTAAATTTAGAAAGACTTCAAACTAATTTTCAACGTGTTGAAGTCACCAGGAGAGACAGTTTGACCCTAAGACATGTTTGTTTTGGAAGGGCCTTATGCATTTTAATTAGTGATTTCATTATGTGATATTCTAAGAAATAACTCAGCACAAATAACCTCCACAGAAGAAACCTCCATAGAATTTGTTAAAGGGCTGGGGGAGACACGGAACTCTGTTGTATGTCTAGTTAATATTCATGGACACTTTTGTAGTTCTGTTAGGCAAGTCTGTGGGCACACTGTTTCCTCTGCACTTCATCTGCATGTAAATGTTTCTCATAATGATTTTTTATTGCAGTTATCAGAACACATTCATAGATCATAACAAGCAGGTGTCGGAGAGATGCTAATTCTTCAGCTTCCGCAGTACCTTTGAGCTATATCAAAAGACAGCAGATCAGAATGGAAAGATTACTTCAGATTAGAATTTTAACAGAACTAGAGCATCTCCATTCATTCTAGATGTTTCCATCTCTCCCTATTCTTTATTGTGAAGTTAGTAGGCAAAAACATAGGAAAGCTCCTGCGGGATCCATAGATCCGGGTAATTGCGGATTTCTCCCTAGGTTGAGGACCAGCAATGAGAGCAACAACCAAAGCATTCTGGGTTACTGAAGACCAAGAAATGTGAAGAGGGGAGCTGGGTGTTTTCCGAGGAATTGTTGTCTGCCACGTAAGTAGGCTGCCATTAGCATTAGCATAACCCAGGGATCTGGGGCAGGATGATGTCAATTCAGTCCAAGCTCATATTCTAAAGGACAGGACAGGGATTCCTACTTCTAATTCCACATCATATGTGTGACCTGCTCCTCATTGTGCTGGCGCTTTCGTTAGATGAAACAAATACCACCCCAGCGAATAGAATGGGAACTGGAAAGTGGGGACAGGAAGGCACCAAGGGGGATCAGAGGACCATTAAAGATAGGAACAAAGCATATTTTCTTGAAACATATTCTTTCTATGTCTTTTAAATTGGTATGTATACTAATATATATATATATATATATATATACATACACACACATATAGATATAGATACACACACATATACATATATATGTATATATGTATGTATATATGTATATATATGGGATACTATAAAATAATGTACTATTTTCCTTTTATATTTGAGTTTATAATATAATTATATCAGCTCTCCCTTCCCCTTCCTCCCTTGAAACCCACCAATCTATGCCTCCTTTCTTTCCTCACATTGATGGCCTCTTTTTCGTTAATTTTTTTACGCTCATATATAAACATCTGGTCTTAGGTCAACAATTGATGAGCTTCTCCCTGAGGAAGACCATTTCTCCCACGCTCAGCATCCCTTAGTTGCTTGTGGTTCTTTGTGCGGGTTGAGACCTTGTGGGTTTGTCCCTGTCCAGTTTGGCACATCTATTCGTGTTGTCTTTGTTCAGTTCATGTTTGGGCAGTCACGCTTGGTGAGACATTATGGGTGTAGCTTGTGACATTACTAGGAGACACACTCTCACAGCCAACTCCCTGAGCCTCGACCTCTTACATTCTTTCTGCCCACTCTTCTACAATGCTTCCTAAGTCTTAATGTGGGAGTGTTTTGTAGATGTATCCATTGGGACTGTGACCCACAACTCTGTATTTTGATTGACTGGTTGTGGTTTTTGGAATGGTCTCTGTCTGTTGCAAACAGGAGTTTCCTTGATGAAGTGTGAGGACTACACATATTTTCAATATGGCTTACAGAGAAGAATAAATAGAAAAACCAATCCTCTAAATGACAGGCAGAATTTGTTAATTTAAAAAGTTAGAACTTTCCAACATTTTATGCAGTATTTACAAAAATCATGTTTGGAAAACAGTAATATTATATGCACGTATTTATAAACTGCCATTCACATGGGTTCCACGATGTTGGAGTGCATCCAGCCAGCCACAGTACGCATCTCTGTTGTGGAAGTTTACTTTTAGTTATGTATAAAATAATTTTCTTTTGCACTGTTGGGGGAAGGGCTGCCTAGGCCTTGGCATTTTATATTGTGTGTGGGTGTTGGCTCTATGTGGGGGTTAATTGATTGCTCATGGTCTGCACCTGCTATCAATAGAGCACGCAGGGGCTCTGCATCAATAGAAACACCTGAGCAGAAACACTTGCATTTCCACTTCCAGTATGGTGCTGGCCATGGCGGTGATTCCCTATGCTGAGGTCAGGCAGGGCTTTCACCTATGAGAATGCCCCCCTGTCTTCCATGGTGATCTGCCCCAGTAAGTGTTCTACTATACCTCTCTACAGGGAACAAAAGTAACAGACAGATAGTTCCTTAACCATGAGAGAACAATGGAACACTGCAAGGAGGCCTTCTAAGAACACTGAAGGAGAGCCTTCAGATATAAAATCTGTTATCCCCTCAAATGAAGAATATAAAATCCTATCATTTGTTTCAGTTACTGCTCATCATTTCCTTAGGAAACTCGACCAGGCTTTCATTCTTGATAACCCCGTGTGACAGCAGCAATATAGCACCGCACGCAGCTACTTTCCGGGTGGTGATGGGAGCCGCAGACACCTGCTCCCAGCCCCGCACTGGCATCGATAAGGCTCCAGCTGTATCTGCCATGCCAGAGTTCTCAGAGGACAAGCACCTGATTCACTGGGGCTTCAGAGTGAACCCCGCATTCCTCTCTGCCCTGAGACATGGCTCTCGTATAAGAATGGACATGGAGCCAGCTTGAGTGCTAATCGGAGTTGCTCTCCCAGGTTGAATGTGCTATTGTTGCTAAATGCCTGAATGGCCTCAGGTGTGTGAACACATGGAGTGCTTCTGACCACTTGTGCTGCAAGGATTTAGACAAAGGGTTCCTTCCTACTGTGCAGTTCAGCAGTTTGCTCAGGAGGCAATGTGAGTTTCTTTTCTAAAACGAATCCCCCAAAAGGCATCCGGATTGTTTCTTAACTGGGCTGTGGGGCCTGTGAAGATTGACTAAGTCCCCTCTAGCTGAGACTCTCAGTGTTCGCCAATGGAGGATGCAGGACTCCCCCAGACCTTTACACCTGCAGAGGGGCGCCCTTCCTGGAGCTGTGTGATGTGGCAGCCGTTAGGATATATCCTTCTTCTTTATGCATCTGTTCCAGGTCTCTATGTCTTTCAAAGTTCTAGGCTCTCCTAAGTTTGTACAAGGCCTGCTTTTATAGGTTCACTGTTCGACTATGGTTAAGTTATTCGCCCATTACTTTTGATCCTCAAGAGATGGTCACCATGCTTGGCTGTGTTCACTCAGCCATCCTGGAATCCACATGGTGAGCTCACGTGCTAGGCTCATGTGAATGACAGTGGGCAAGGTTCGGTTCATGGTCTCTGAATGTGTCCAGGGCTACGTCTGACTCCATTCGAGTATACCTTACATGAGTGCCACACTGGTTTAGATGTGTCTCAATTCCATGGCACGCACATTCTGATTTCTTGCTGAGTTCACTGGAACATTCTCTGTGAAACCTATATTGCTTTTCAGATTTGTTTTTACATGATACCAAGAACAAAGAAAATATTTACAAAATTATTCATACGCATTTTAGGAAGAGCCTCTCCCCCCCATAGACACTTGTCTTTTTCATTTAGAGGAATCTGAATGAATCTTTCCTCAAAATCTCCTTTCCAAGGAAACCGAACAATGTTTCTAAACACTTTGTCCCTCTTTCGAGAATACGGCGGGCGTTCAGATTAATCTCCCTTTTCAAACTGTTAATGGCTTGTGAAATTGGACTCTGCGAGGTGAACTGGACAGACATACACACCTTTTCTTCCCACCCAGACATTTCTCTACTTTAAATGCAATGCTTGGCTGTGTTTCAGAACCAGAGAGCACTTACAGAGGCGGGAAAACGGAACGGAAACTAAGAAAACGTGGGAATAGTTTCTGCTGTCCGCCCGAAGTGAACCGGAGGGACACATCGGAACAGGCAGCTCCTGGGTGGCCTGGAGAGGAAGCGCAGAGCCAACTTTATACGCAGAAATACCTCCCTACGAGCAGCCAGAGTGTCCACGCAGCTCCCGATCCATCCACTCAATACAAGATGAATTGGAAAGTGGCATGTTAAAGCATCTCCAGTTTATAGGAATAATAGCAGCTGATGAAGAAGGGTGTGTCGTAGAGGAGATAATGTCTTTGAGTGCCTGTACTGGCAAATTTTCTGGAGTGAGGTCTTTTTTTTTTCCTCCTGAATTTGCACAGCTGCTTGTAAATGAATATGTAGCAGCCGTTGAGGTTTTTCAGGTTTTCATATTAATAACTGGAAGATTGAGAAGCTGAGATACAATTTTATCTGAATAACTATCTTATATGAAAACCAAATTGCTTTTCAAACATCATCTCACAATCTACTAGGCAGGGAAGACATTTTATGAATACCCAGTGCCTCTAACCGTAATTGCTCCCAGTCATAAATAATCCAGCTGGATAACTGATTTGGGAGAATGTGAAAATCGACGAAACCCAAGTCTTCTGAGAAAAAGCCTTCACAGAACCTGCCTGTGTGTGAGGGCTGAGGGAGGCTGCCAATGTGTATCCATTAGCATTTCTATCTAACCTGATCCAGGCGAAAAAGTCGAGGAACAAAATAATTGTCTGTTATATTAATTGCTTTTGGTATTATTTCCACCTTCTCTGCCCCTGGAGCCACTTCAGCGCGGCCACAGAAAATGCCACGGTTGACATATTACGCGGCGATATCAACCTGAATGGATTCTTCCTGCCTTTCTCCCAGCTCTGCATACTGAAGAGGAAAGGACTGTGCTGAATGGAAACACTGGAACAGCCTGGCTGTGCTATGCGGGTGCCTCAGAGTGACGTCAGCGGACACTAATGATTGTGTCATCAGATGCTAGCCTTGCATTACTGATGTGATTACCTGAGATCTGCCATGGCAAACTGTCAACTGTAATCTCAAAAAAGAGACAACCAGATTATTTGTGGAGAGTGGGGAGCTAGAAAAGATAATCTTGTAGAAAACACATATATATATACTGTTTCTATGTTCTGAGCTTTGGTTTGCTTTTATTACATTCATTGCTTTCAACTATTAGCGTTATGCTAAAATGACTCAAACTATTTTGTATCCTCCAATCAATTTCAATTATTTATTGAATTTAAAGATATAATTGGGGGTTGAAGGCATAGCAAACCTTTGTCTGCATATGCACGAAGATCTGAGTTTAATCCTCAGAACTCAAGTTTAAAAAAAAAAAAAATTAACTGAGCATGGTGGTTTGCATTCTTAATCCAGCTCCAAGAGGCTGAGGCATGTGGACACCTGGGGCTTGCTGGCCAGACAGCCTAACCTACTGGGTGAGTTCTGTTCCAGTAGGATTCCCAGAACAAGGAGGATGGCGCCTGAGCCCTCTGGCCTACACACACATGAATGCACTCGAGCATTCGCGCGCGCACACACACACACACACAGAAAATACAGACAGTCAACCACTGATAAGGGTGAGGGTCTGGCACCAACTTGATAGTCATTTTGATCATAATATAAAGGAAAAATGACAATATATTTTTTAAAAGTAAGGTGTCAAAGGTATTTCCTGGAATCAAAACTTATGAATGGCCAGTAAGCCATAAAACATCATCTAACGTGAGGAGAAAATTTGAGTTGAAACAATCAGAAACCCAACAAAAGAGCTAAAATATAAAACTGACAATGATAAAAGTCAGCAGGATGAAGCACACACAGAGGTTTAATGATAAATGGCAAATGCCCAGCACATGGCAAAGTGGGGTGTTGTTTTCTTTTTTTTTTTTTAAAGATTTATTTTATGTATGAGTGCTCTATCTGCATGTACACCTGTATGCTAGAAGAGGGCACCAGACCCTATTATAGATGGTCGTGAGCTACCATGCGGATGCTGGGAATTGAACTGAGGACCTCTGGAAGCGCAGCCAGTGCTCTTAACTGCTGAGCCATCTCTCCAGCCCCAGCAGGGTTATTTTCAAATATGTTAAGCTCACATATGGGTAATATCCACACTTGTCAGTAGTTAGTACAAACTTTCGTTTCCTGGGTTGATATCCACTTTGGGGTACTTGGAGGAATTTGTCTTTGTTCTTCAGGTGATGCTGCACATTCTACAGAGACACTGATTCTCATTATTAATGGATATTTTAAACTTCCTTATGAAGCCATGTTAGAGTTCGGCCCCTGAAGATTTTGGCGGTGGGTACAACATACATGTCTATAAATATTACAATTTGCTATGGCACAAGAAAAATGCATGGGGTTCATGAAGTTTCATGAAACATTAGAAACAGACAGTAAGTAGGTTAGTATTCTGTGACACACAGATAATGTGAAGAAAGTAGCTCATATGCCATTGCTGGAATTAGGTCACAGAGCACTATGGATAGCTAGGCAGCAAATAAATGTACACAGAGGAATGGATGCACCTGTCACAGTTTCCAACTCTGTTCCGCACCTCACCGAGCTCTGTGGCAGCCGGTGTGGTCCATCAGGACAGAATCGTGACACTGACTTCAGCAGTGCTGCTGGAGCCTCTGCAGTGCTCTGCGCTAATCCATGGTGGCCAGATACTTGCAGGGATGTTTGTGACAGTTTGAAAATAAAGTACTTACGCTGTATCTAATTTTTAAATGTATATCTTCAATGTGTTATAGATAATCCTTAAGAGGAAAAATACATTATCAGGCTGGACACATAGTTCAGTGGGAGCACATTAGGAAAAGAAAAAAATGCATGGCCTTAGGGTCAGTCCTCAATATCAGTGCCAAAAGAGAGGGAGAAAGAAGGAAGAGAAGGGCGAGGAGGAAGAGGAAAAGGAAGAGGAGGGAAGAGGAAGGAAGGAGAGGTGTGGAGGAGCTGGAGAAACGACACAGAGTAGGTATTGCTTTTACAGAGGAGTCAGGTTTGGTTTCCAGCACCCATGCAGAGGGGCTCACAGCCTCCTTTAACTTCAGTTCCAGGGGATCCGGATATCTTTTTCTGGCCTGCATAGATATGCACATGTATGTGGCACACACACACACACACACACACACACACACACACAGAAATATACATCTACATCAATAAAAATAAAACACAAATCCTTAGATCATTTTTCAGAAACAGAGCACAGAGACGTGGCCGCACTCTCCAGCCACCTCAGCGAATTCCGCCTACACCTGGCGCCTGCTAGCGCGGCCTTAGCCTGGCCTAGCTGAGGTTGTCGCTCCCTTCCCAAGCCCCTTTCACTCATCTATGGCCAAATAGAGTCGAGAGTTGCCAAGAGATCCTTTCCAGCTCATGAGACACATTTACTGTCATAATCAAAGAGGATTCACTTACTCCCGTATGAAATCTGTACTCTAAACATAGAAAATTAACTTTTACCTCAAGAATAATCATCTTTGGCAACCACATGCATTTCAGAGGAACAAAGCAATACCCTAGGAGACACATACAGAACAATTGTGATAAACCAGAAATTTGGAACACGCCACAGTAGTATCGATCGCCATGTGGGACAGACGCCTGTGTGTAATTTTGATGGCCCTTCCCTGGTTCTTGATTACACTTCAAATACATTGTTTAGAGGGTTGTCATCAGTCTGGACTCTAAGCCTGTATTTTTCTAAACTTGGATGGATATTCATGCTATCTCAGGACTGTGCAGTTCCAAAGAGCCAGACTCTAGGATTGGCTCTACAAAGGGTATGTTTAACAGGGCAGGTTCTGAGGCTCAGCAGTGCCTACATTTGCATTTCTGACTTGATTGTTTTATCACTGGGGAGATCAGCCAAAGAACTAAGACTACACGCATTACTTGCTTATACTCTTGTGTCTAAAACTGAAGCATTTCATCAATGAAGAATATTTGGATATATTCACGATGGAAGGAGGTAGATGAGGATAGTTTAGTAAGCATCTTGGAGCAAAGAAATGTAATCCATGCTTCTTTTACATTGAAAATATGCTCCTTAATGTCTAGTGCATCAGATGCTGCTGGGAACTTGAATTCTCTTTTCATCTTTTGAACTGAGGCTGAAGGCAGGAAGATATAAAGTAAGCAAATATTACCCAACAATGGTGACCATAACTTAAACCTCATTAATATGAAATTTTCTTCTTGTCTTAATAAGTGATAATGTTAAATGTATAATCAAGAATTGACTTCAAGTAAATTTCATGATGACATACTGCCAAAATATATAAAAAAGTATGACCAAACCTTATGCTATTTAAATATGCAAATCAAGTAGTTAAAAGTAACAGAAGAATATATACATTCCTTACAAACTAATGAGAAGTTTGATATGGCCTTCAGGATGAGAAATAAATCCTAAATACATATTGCATATTTCTTTGCCATGAGATGTTATAAAGCAATCATATGTGAAGAGAAAATTCAGAGAGATGCACAACAATCCACAGTTACCACTGGAGATTTCTAGGAATCTACACAAAAGGCAGACAAAAAAATTCACTGAGAAGTCTTGAATGGTGCTCTCATCCAATTTTAGTTAGTTGTCATTTGCAGGATATTCCATATAAAATGTACGTATTTTTGAAATATACTTATAACTTTGGGGACAATATGTGGCACTGTAAAATAATTTTTCATAAACGGAAATCGAATAAGATGATGAATGGTTTGTCCTCTAACCACACTGGCATTAAATTACAGATCAATAAACGTATACCTAGTAAATCCTATTTTAAATATAACAAGAAGAACTATGTCAAAGAATAAGTAAATAAACTAGAAGATGTTTCAAATAGAATAAAAATGAAAACCCAATGCATCAAGTTTGGGAGATCTTACGAACAAAAGGACTTTAACAAATACTTATTGGAGAAAGAATAGTTTTGAGGACATCGCTAAGAACGTTTTCTATCTACCTGAAGAACAGTAAAACTAGATGAGTAGTCCTCTCCTGTCACAAAAATCAAACTCGGTATGCATTAAAGATTGACATATAAAACCAGAAAGTGAATCTCCTCAAGGCAAACATGGAGAAACGTATGAGATATTGGAGAGGGCAATAAATTGTTTGGATAATGTGTCAGAAGCACAGAAATACCAATCAATCAAAGTAGACAGAGGGATTGCATCAAATTAATAGTTTTGTGACACCCATCCCAAACACTGCTTAGGTGGCCAAAAATCTGAAACTAGACAGCCCAGGGACCTAGTGGAAAAGCTACTGTTCTGCTCAAGGAATGTAGTGATAAAATGACTTCTAATGACATTCTGATATACTAGTATATCAGTGCCTTACTCAGCCATTATCAGAGATGCCTCCTCCTGCAGCAGACAGGAGCAAATACAGGCACACAATGTGCAGAGAGTGAGAGACCTTGAAACACTTGGCTCTAAATGGGATGTCTCCATCAAACCCCTCCCTTCAGGCCCCAGGGAACTCTGCGGAAGAGGAGGTAGGAAGATTGTAAGAGCCAAAGGGTAGGGAAGACACTGAGGAAACAAGGCCCTCTAAATACAGCAGACAGACACACAGACAGAACCTACAGACTGGGCAGCATGCACAGGGGCTGTGCAGGTCAAGGCCTGATGAGGTCCCAGGGCTGAGAGCAGAAGCTATCCCCAGTTGATAACCACTCACAAATGAAAGATTAGCTTTCTCTAACAGAGTCCCACTGGGCATACAAACCACTCTTAATGCCAGGACCCATGCCCAGCAGTAGATGGCCAACAACAAAACAAACTCAATGGTATTTTTGGAAGTTCTTTGTCTCATAATGCTTCGTAAGCACTTTCTCCTGCTAACCTTACAGTTCCTTTCCATATATATTATGCTTTTGGTTTTTGTGTTTTTATGGGATTTCTGTGTGCCAACATATGTATCTCTGCATCTATATATATTTCTTGTGATTTTTCTTTGGCTCTTTTTCTTCTATTTGCTTTGTACTATTCAAGTTTGTTTTGTTCTATTATTATTATTGCTGTTGTTGTTGTTATTAATGTTATTATATTCCTGTTTGTATTCCAATGAGAGAAAGAAATGGCCTGAATTTGCATGGGTGTGGGTAAGGGGAGGGCCTGAGACAATTTGGGGAAGTAAACCATAATTACAATATATTATATGAAAAAAATATATATATACACATTTGATAAAAAATAAAGGTATCAGGCACAAAAGTTCACAGTTTGTGTGATTCCATTTCCAAGAAATTATTATTATTATTATTATTATTATTATTATTATTATTATCATCATCATTACTTTTTTTTTCAAGACAGTTTCTTTGCTGTAACTCTGACTGTCCTGGAACTCACTCTGTAGACCATGCTGGCTTGGAATTCACAGAGATCCACCTGACTCTGCCTCCTAAGTGCTGGGATTTAAGGTGTGTGCCATCACTGCCCGGCCCAAGAAATATTCTTATAGTGATAGGTCAGTGGCTGCCAGGGATTCAGGGAATGAATGGGCAGAAGACGGTAATGATGAAGAGATACAGCTTTCCTTTCAGAGTGATGAAATTCTTTGACAACAGTCTGTGGTAGTGGCTCCAAGGATTTACCAACGAGGTATGCATTTTAAATAGGTAACTTTATGATATGTGAATTTTATTCTGATAAAGCTTTCATTTAAAAAAAAAAAAACAGAATGAAATGGTGATTCTTATTCCCTGCAACAACACTTGCCTAATGATGTGAGGCTCTGATTCCTCCTGAAATTTAGGGACTGTGTAAGTAGGATTCTATTTGAAAATGGAACTACCATCACTGGCCCATAGACGAAGGACTTGGAAACTTCTCAGCCACTGAGAGCAAGGATTCTGTCCTAGCACCATGTGGCAGGCCTGGCTACTCCCTCACAACTCCAGCCTCAAACACCAGTTCCTTTCTCTGCCTGCTCAGATTCATCTACAAGAGCCCTTAGGAACATACAGCTGCTTTTGAATTCCATTTAATCTGTGGATTAAATGCCATTTAGTTCCAGTGGCAGGACTCAGTGCATTCTTCTTAGTTGGAATTCAGCAATTCATTCTTGTCCTCTACACTTCAATTATTAGTAGAGAAAAAAAATCTACTTTTTAAAAATGTTTAAGATTACATTTATTTATGGTCTGTGTGAAGGGGAGAGTACACACACACACACACACACACACACACAGACACACACACAGAGAGAGAGAGAGAGAGAGAGAGAGAGAGAGAGAGAGAGAGAGAGAGAGAGCTTACTCATGCACAAAAAGCTTTGTGAGAGCTAGGAAAATAACCAACATGGTGAAGGAAGATCCTGCAGAGTGAGAGAAAACACTCATAGGTAACTCATCTTACAATTCAGATGCAAAATATACAATCAAATGCCCTTCAATAATCCAGTCATAATGACTACCTGGCTTTTGTATAGACATTTATCAAATAAAGAATAAACATGACCAACAGGTATATCACACTGAAAATCAACAACCACCAAGAAAACATAAGCCAGAATCACAACATTGTAATTAAAATAACTTGTAGTAGCTAGCCACTGTGTGGGCCCAGCAAGGAAAAAAGGAGGCATTTTCATTCCTGCAAAGCCTGTCAGACCTCAGCAGAGGGAATCACTATCCTAGCCGGGGCCATACTGGAGAGTGGAACCTTGAACATCTCAGCTCTGGTGTTTTTATTGATCCAGAACTCCTCAAATGTTCTACTGATAGCACGTGCAGATCGTGACCAAGCAAACATCCCCCACATGAATCCAACACCTGCAGACAATACAAAATGTCAAGACGTAGGGAGTCCCTCACCCAGCAGTGCACAAAACTTATTTTATACGTAACCAAAAATAAACATCCACAACAATAACTACTAAAATGTAAAGCAGACAAGTGCTGGTGAGTATGAGGAGATAACATGGTCCTTGGTGATTATTAGCAGGGAAAAAATCAGTATAGGTATCATGGAGAACAATATGGAAGTTACTAAGATATTGAAAACGGAGCTACTATGTGACTGAGGAATCTCACCACTGGGTTTATAGACATAGAAACGCAGTCAGTATATGTCTGTACTTGCAATTTTGTTACCATGGTATCCACAACTGTCAAAAAGTCAAAATAACCTAATTGTCCATCAACTACTAAACGTCTCAAGAAAATGTGATCTCATACTTTTATATATAATGGAAAAACACTCAGCCATAGAGAATAAGAAACACAGACACGTGGATCAAAACAGATGGAACTGGGGTGTAATCTGTGAAAACATGGGTGAATGAATGAATTAATGAATGAATACTGTCTTTTTTCTTGTATGTAGAAGCTAAAGATAATCGGCCTGAATATAGAATAAGCATTCATAGAACCTAGAAGTGTTGGAAAGTGAGAAAAAAATATTGTGGATAGTAGATGCCAAGCACAGTTAAATAGAAGAAAGACATTTCGGTGCTCTGCAGCGTAGTGGGATATTGGTGAAGGTCTGGAATAAGGATGCTGGAAGCCTCCATCCTAAAGAAATAATTTATGATGGGAAAACGCTAATTGCTATGAAATGATGGCAACGCACTCTGTGTGTCTTAGGGTTTCTACTGCCGTGATGAAACAGCATGGCCAAAGCAACTTGGGGAAGAGAGGGTTTTATTTCACCTTACAAGTCTGAGGTCATACTCCATCACTGAAGTAAGTCAGGGTATGAACTCATGGCAGGAACTCAAGCAAGGGCCATGGAGAAATACTGCTTACTGGCTTGCTGTCTGAGGCTAGCTCAGCGTGCTTTCTTATTACCATCCAGAACCACTGGCCCCTGGGAAGCACTGCCCACAGTGAGCTGGCCACTTCGATCACTTTTTTCAAGGCAGTAACCCCACAGGATTGCTACAGGCCAATCATACAGAGGCGGTTTCTCAGTTAAAGGTACTTTTCCCCAGATACGTCTAGGTTTTGTTACACTCACAAAACCAAAACAGCATAGTATGCCTGTTTTAAAATATCACTGTACCCTCGCTACTGGGTGATTCATGTTCATACAAAAAATTAGAAAAACTTCAAAATAAATAAGAGTGGGGACATTCATGAAGATGATTTGGAGCATATAGAGAGGCAAGCATGAGCAGCAACATAGAGATAAGTGATGAAAGCCCTCTGCTGGAAGAAAGTGCTTCATCTAGCTCACATGTAGAATCCAAAAATGTTTACCTTACAGATACTGATGTCCATTAGTGGCTCCCAGAGCCTGGGGATGTAGACAGGAGGAAGGATGGGGGAGGTCTGACCAAGAAGTACTTCTTGTGGTTCTATAGGAAACTATGCTGCTGAGACTCCACTGTACAGAGTATCAGTGTAATTAGGATGAATTTCAGGAAGCTAGAAGGAATGCTTGTGAATATCTTATGTCGAATGTTTGAGCCGACAGATATGCCCACCCCAATTTGAAAATTACTAAGAACGTGGAATTGTATATCTGCATGAAACAGGAAAGCATAGTAACCCATAGAAAGCTCTGATTTTCTTTTTTTAGATTTATTTTTACATTTTGATCATGCGTCTATGTGTAAGTGTGCTCCTATGTGTGGGAATGTCTATGTGTGAGTGCAGAAGATGCATTGGATCCTCTGGAGATGGATTGACAGATGATTATGAGCCCCTGACTTGGGTGCTGAGAACCAAACTAGGGTCCTCTGCAAGAGCAGTACACACTCTTTTGTTTTTCTCAAGACAGGGTCTCTCTGCTGTAACTCTGGCTGTCCTGGAACTCACAGAGATCCTCCTGCCTCTGCCTCCCGAGTGCTGGGATTAAAGGTGTGCACCACCACTGCCCACAGATTTTGTTTGTTTGTTTTTGTTTCATACTCTTAACATTAACAATGATCCATCCCACACCCAAACTATGAATAATTGTAATGTATTTATCACTTTTAAGTTCCCATTGAGATATTTTCTTTATATGATGAATCCTATCAAGAAAATCATTCAAGCAGAAGAAGAAAATTTAAGAAGAAAATCATTCCTATATCAGCTCTCTTACAAACCATACAAAACTGGAAAACATTCCAACTATTTTATGAGGTCAGAGAATATAGATTTATATGTTTAATCCAAATTTAATATATTCATGAAAATGTATAAGTATATATCTGAAGCTCTTAAAACTGTGCCATTAAAACAGATGACTGTTATTTTATGGAAATTACACTTTGATATTATGGCTTACATTTGAAGTCATCTTTGTGCATTTGGTCTTGAAAATAATCACATTAAGATCAATGTAATTCAGAAAGTTGCATGAAGCTGGGATTTAAATTCTCCACAGCAAGTGAAAAGAAAGTGCATTTTATTTTTTTTTCCTGAAATTTATGCCTCACTAGGGAATAAAATGAATTCTCATGCATTACTGGCCATGATGTAAAAGTATACAGCCATTTCCAATAGATCTGCTAGACTGTTTGAGCCATCTGCTAAACATTAGGTATAGGCATTATCCCAGCAAACTCCATTGATTACAATAGCCCAGGCGGCAGCGGGTGACACTTGAAATGCCCAAAATCATTGGGAAAAATGGAAGAAAAAAAAAGAGAGAGAACCATTTTAACACTAAAGATAGATCCAAGGAGTCTATTGTGGATCTCACGGAAGAACCAAACTGTGAGAAAAGCATGGTGGAGGGTTGGAAAGATGGCTCAGCATGTCCAAGTCCTGAGATACACATGATTTAGGACCTGAATATGAATCCCCAACACACAGAAAACCCTGAGCGTAGCCATGCACACGACACAACTCCAGTGCTGTGCTGGTCAGAGACAGGAGGATTGCTGGGGCCTGCTGGGTTCCAGCCTAGCTCCAGATTCAATGAAAGGCTCTGTCTCAAGGGAATAAGGTGGGCAGTGATGGAGCATGAGCCTCAGCATCCTCTTCTGGCTTCTGTGCATGTGCGGTCATGTGTATCCCTGCTGCCCCTGAAAACAGGTGCACACGCAACATTCACATACACTACACTCAGAGAAAGGCAACAGTAAAAACAACAGCAACAGCAAATGTTCAGTGCAAAATCAGATAAGATTATAACACAGCACCTTAGTGAAAGAATCTTTTCAGCACATAAGGGAACATGCTGACAACGAATACAAACAGCATCACCAATGGATAAAAGGGACACCCTGTGAAGGATCTGGAGAGTTTGCAATGGGGAGTGGAAGAGAGTCCAGCCTGCTCAGAAAGCAAGGTAGCACAGAGCAAGAGCTGGTCTCAGAGCAAAGCCATTCTCCTGATTACTAGAGGTTGATCCCAGCCATAGCCTCTGGAGTAAACTCTTCTTGGACTCCTCCCAAAGAGAGGTGACTCCTCCTCTTTCGCTTGAGCCATTTGGACAGAACTTACTATAGAAGATAAGAACTTACTATAGTTTTGCAAGAATGGACCTCCTTACCAACTCTGCGTTCTAACAATTGTGGATATTTATTCTGAAACATGATAAAACACTACAGATATGAGAAAATAATAGAGTGCATGGGGCGATGAGGTGAGTCTAGATACCCCCCTGCTTAGGTTGATTGCATAGCTATAAAAAATTGTAATGGGTTAGACACAGTGCTAAGGGAAATGCTGACAGTGGATATCCAACTCATGTGGTTTCAAAGGAAAATAAGGACTGTATTAAAAATTGCCTAGGGGCCATTTACGTCATGGGCCCTACCTAGTGTGCAAATAAAACTCCGCCCAGAAGGAAAGAGCCTAAACTGATAATACCACTGAAGGAGTTCCCTGCTGGAAAACAATCTCCTAATGAGTTGTTACCCAGAGGATCAGCTGGGCACATAGGAGCCTCTGTGACTCTGATCCAAGCAGGGAAGAATACATCTTAACTGACAGCAGACCTTGACCATGGTACATTAGAGTTTTAAGACCGAGGAAATCGTGGGGGCTTATGGGAACATTTCCTAAAGCCCAGGAGATGAGGTGGGCTCCGATTCACTTCATGGAGGCCCAGAGAGCCCTCTATATGTAGTTTGGAAGATGAAGCCTAATGTGCGGCGGAGACACCAGATGTTTGAGAATTCAGAACCGTGTTATATCTGCCAGGGAAAGCTGCAGGCAGGGAGTGAGGCTAGACCAAAGGACGGGTTCTGTGTTGGAGGAAGGAGAGAAGGAGAGCAGGCTGCCAAGGCTTTCAGAATCCAGAAGATCCCAACATGAGCCCAGGTGCGAGACACAGAGCTGCAAAAATGGGTGTTTGTCTTGACAGATTTTAGGCTTTGTTCTCGTCTTCCCTGCATATGCCTGCATTCCACCCTCTAGAAAGGAGATATTGTGGTGTCATTGTATATGGAGGAATAGAACTTGTGTTTAACCCTATAGGTTCTCACAGTTAGGAGATGTTCTTTGAACCCAGCACTTGGGAGGCAAAGGCAGGTGGATCTCTGTGAGTTTGAGGCCACCCTGGTTTACAGAGTGAGTTCCAGGATGGCCAGAGCTACAACAGAGAAACCCTGCCTTGAAGAACAAAAAATTTTATATATATATATATATAAAAGATATCCTTGAGTCTTAGATGAGACTTTGGACTATTATGTATTTGTGTGTGTGTATGTGTGTGTGTGTGTGTGTGTGTGTGTGTTTATTCTGTGTGCCTGTGTGTGCTTGCAGACACAGGGGCTTACATGTGGAGGCAGAGGAAGACCTGTGGGAGTCAGTTCTTTCTTTCTACCATGTGGGATATGAGGTTTGAACTCAAATCAGGTTGTGGCCAGTGCCCTCATTTACCCAGTCATTTTGCTGACTTGACACTTCTGGATTTTTAAACTGTTTAAGACTGTCAAAGACATATAAAGATGATTTAAAGTGGTGTTTGGGTGTCAGACTGACAGAGGGTGGACTTTTGATAGTTAATCTACACTGTCAATTTGACTGTATTAAGAAACTGCACATATATACTCTCTGGGGGTATCTATGCAGGTGTTTGGAGAAAAGATTAACTGAGGAGGAAAAGCCAGGTGAATGTGGGTAACTCCATCCCATTGTCTGGAGTCTCAGACTAAATAAAAAAAAGCAAAGGGATTTCCTGGTAATGGGCAAAATATAAGCAGATGTCTTATGTCCCTGCTCTCATTCCTTCATCTCCACAATGGACTGTATCCCCAAACTATGAGCCAAAATTAACTCTGCCTCCCTTAAGTTGCTCCAGCCAGATATTTTGTCATAACCATGAAAACAAAAACAAAAACAAAAACAACAAACAAATACAAACAAACAGAAAACTCTAATACAAACTTCGGGTTATAAAACAAGATCATTAGAAAATTTAAGTATATTAAAAGGAACTTCCGAAAACATGTTTGCTTAGATCCGTGTGTGTGAATGTGCACATAAATGTGTGCATTCTGAAATATGCACAAAAACATTATGAACATAAAAGTTAATTCTGTATCTCAAAATATGTGGAAATATGCAAAAATATGCTAAAAACCTAGTTCTGTGCCAGGTCTGATAAACAGTATCACCTTGTTGTGTTGTCCTATGTTCTAGATGTTATGTATTTCATAAACTGAAGTCAGAACGAGTCAAATGCTGCCAAACAATTTGAAATGTGCTATTCCTAAAGCAGGTCCAAACCAGGCCTACTAATTAACAATTAGATCAAGACGTGTAAATCATCTGTTCACATTTGTACACAAATATTAGTTGCTTAAGGGGAGAGAGAGAGAGAGAGTGTGTGTGTGTGTGTGTGTGCCTGTGTGCACGTGTTGTGTGTGTGTGCATGTGTACCTATATGTGTGTGTAGAGAGGACAGCTCCAGGTTCTGTCCACCTTTTGTTTTAAGACAGGGTTTCTAATTGGCAAAGTAGATGAGCCCAGATGGCCAGCAGGCACTGGGCTCCGCCTTCTCCCTCCTCTCAGTACTGTGTGACAAGCATGCTCCACCACAATCTACCTTTTTTGTGTAGAGTGAGGAGACTGACCTCACATTAACAATTAAGGTATCTTCCCAGACTGGAAGAATGTGTTTTTAGAATAGCCCTCAAGCTATCTTTTCATATCCAGGTGAGGGATGCTTTCCTAATTCATTTTCAGTATCTTGTTTTATTATACACTAAATGTTTTCTTGAACAGAGATAGTTTTTTTATTTCCCTAGAACCACTTATTCTCTGGATTTTAGCCAAATTCTTTACCTAATGTATTGCAAACACATAAGTTAGACTCTTGGATTTCTGGGCTCTTGTTTTTTGTAATGTCAAGAATAAATGATGCAGGCCACTGTAATTAACAATGGGTTCTGAGCGCCAGGCAGGTGCAAGGCTGAAAGAAGAGATACTCAGAAAAATCATCTCTTCTGAGTCCCAGCAGTAACATTTGAAGATAAAGAAGCTCCTCTTCCCAAACAAAAGACTTGGGTCCAGTGTTTTAATGCCTTATCAATATTAGCCTATCTTGGTCACTGTGTGATTTTGCCTTCCTGTGGTTAGAATAAAACCTTATCTGAAAATACAGAGCTGAGACCATAAGCAGCTAGAGATGTTAATTGCTTCAATTATACCATTTGGACAGGACAAAAACAATCATCTTCTTCACTGTGCCGTTTGCCATAGCTGAATCACCTTCGTTAGATGTCCTTCAATCCAGAAACAGGATGTGATTAATACAGGGCATTAAGAGAGCTCCTTACTGGGAATTACCTTTTGTCTGCTGATATCAGAGTCAGGCCAACACCAGTAGGAAAGAAAAGATTATGTTAGACGGGGGGGATTCTCCCATCATCCTCTGACATCTTTCCGGCACTGAAAATCATTCCATGAACAAGACAGCTGACCTGCAGAGACATTCAGTTCTAATGTACTGAGGACTGAATCTCGGTCGTGGATACAAGTAGAAGTTGCACGAGGATGAATGAATTGCTTACATTGTCGTGTGAGTGACCACATAGAAACACTTACGTGATGAGCAGGTGACAGGAAAGCATCTGAGGCACGTCACTTCCGTCATTACTGCGATCGAACACAGGATGATGTAAAGGATGGAGGGATCATTCTGTCTTACCATTTAAGAAGGGATGCGGTCCACTGCAGAGTGGAATGCATGCTGTAGGTGCTAGAGGCACCAGGTCACACTGTGTCTGTCTGGAGTCAGGAAGCAGAGGAGGCATGAAGTAGGTCAGAGTTACGAAATGTTAGGTCTATAGCAAGTAATTCGTTCCTTCCTTTGAGGCCCTATCTCCTAAAGCTTCCACAGACTTACAAGAGAGTTCTACCAGCTGAAGACCAAGTGTGAGCAAGTGGGGACATTTCACATCCCAACCTCAGCAGCTGGGTAAGAGAATCCAGCAATTTCTAAATGAGAGGAGGAAATGAAGTTGAGTTCTGCTTCAGTTTTCCTTGCTTTGTTTCGGTCCTGATTTTCTTCCAAGGAGGAAGTCTTACACTTAAAGCTGCCATAAGTATTTTCTTTCTTTCAACAACATAGTTTGGAGTTGGGAAAGACAAGAGATGAGCCACATCTGAAAGAAACTGAGCTCAAGCCAGCTGCCTATCATGGTGTCATGGCAGGCATTACTAATCCATTTCCATCGCTGTGCCGTGGGAGGTATTTTGCTGTGGCAGATGTCTATTATCATTGCTGCTCTGTTCCTACCGAGTGCCTATACAGTGACAACCTGCATTATGACATCCCATTAGTCAGAGATATTGGTGCCAAAGCCATTAATACATGTTTTTTCTTTTCTTTTTTTCCCCCGGGACAGGGTTTCTCTGCTTTAACTCTGGCTGCCCTGGAACTCACTCTGTAGACCAGGCTGGCCTCGAACTCACAGAGATCTGCCTGCCTCTGCCTCCTGAGTGCTGGGATTAAAGGCGTGCACCACCACCGCCCTGCTATTTCAGCTCAAGTAGAACATTTGGATTCTCCTAAGTCTAAATCTTCTTAATGGTCTTGTTAATAAATTAGACATCACTGTTTCCTCTGTATCTTTCAAAAAGAAGGCAGAAACAGTGTGATTCTGAAAGAAGCAATATTTTTCTTTCTTACAGTCTACTGCAGACTAATGCTCAGATCGATGATTGGCCATGACTATGGCCAACTTAGTTGAGTTTCTATTTGAAGTTCTGTAACGCTAACAAGTTTGGCGATTATCATCTCAAGGTTGACAACAAGAATACTGTAAAAGAAATATCTACATTTATAAGTGAGACAATTTTTCTTTAAAAAAAAAAAAGAAGGCATGAATGTTGGCTAGTAGAACAAAGAGGGACAGTAATATGAATGTGTGCTATCCAACTTTCACTGTTAAGACTGGGGATGGGGTTAGCTGACACAACTGATCTAAAGATACACCCTTGAAATTGTTTCTAAATGCTCTAAATGGTCTGTATGCCTCTGCCTCAGTTTTTATCTTTTCTATTAGTCTCTATCTATTCTTTCTATCTATCTATCTATCTATCTATACAATATGACACACACACATAGCACCTACATAACTAATTCTCCTGAAGTCAGTTCAAACAATACTCCCGGATTTAACAGTTGAAGCATTGGACAGGAATACACTAACAAAGAAGGACCACAGGGGTGAAATTCCCTTTTAATGTCTCAGTTCAAACGTGAAGTTCTCTAAACAACATTAGAGATGCTAAAACTCCGCTCGTTCCAACACTTCTCAGGCCAAGGTGACTGGTGCCACGCTCATAAAATTATGTTCATTCAAACAGTGCCCCAGAACAAAGGCTAAATAAAATGGGTTGTAAGCAAAACTTCATACAGAGAAATCAAAGGAAGTGGAAAGAAGCTGTGGAAGTGTCATGAAAGGAAAATGAACTAAAGCCCTTTATCTTTTATTTATATTGTGAACAAATGAGAGAGGCCTTGAAACGGAGTGATGAATTGCTTCCGAGCGAGGGCTAAGCAAAGGAAATAGTAATTAATACCTATTATGCCTCTAGATTTTTATCTCATGCAAAAAGAATGGGCTGTGGGAGCTGCAGCACAAATTAAAGGGACTAAAGGTTTTAGTGGTTTTGAAATCCATGTAAGTCATCTTACATTTGAACTTGAGGTAATTATCATTTATATTCATTCCGAGTCACTGAGGGCATCGGCTATAAGAGACTGTAAATACCGTGTGGCAGGCCCAGTTTTGTGGAAAAACCAGGTTAAACAAGGGCTTAAAATCAGCAACGTTTGCTTTGCTTCTTGAATTTGATGTTTTCCTTTAATCTCACAAATGGAAGAAATGTCCCAGAAGGATTAATTATAATGTGTGTAATAATTAGCCAAGGTGGAAATTAATAAATCACAAAAACATAGAAACTGGTTTCATTAGTTTATCCATTATTACTGGCTTTAGGAGCGTCCTAATACTTAAAAAAAGATAATTTAAAAAAGTGGTTTGGTGGATATTTTACCATTTTTATTTTTCATCATAATAACAAACAGATTTGGGGGTAAATATTTAATTTTAGTCAACAGTATTAATAACATTTTGTAAAAGAAACATCTGTAATTGAAGTAGGGCTTACTCATCTAAGAAAAGGTATTGTTTTGTTCCCAGGGTATGGAAACACTGCTAGATCTGTTCCTGCAGCCCTGGAGGAACAGACTCAGGCCTCAATCAACTTCAGATCTATGCTAGAAGACTCCACAGCCAATGCGAGACCTTCCATTTCCATGGCAAGGTTGAAAGTTGACAGTCACTAAAAGCCATCAGTGTGTGTGTGTGTGTGTGTGTGTGTGTGTGTGAGGTACTTGGAAGTTGGTCTTTTGATAATCCCCTCAGTCTGTGAAAAAGCAGAGTAGTAGGAAAGGATTGCAAGGGATTTGCTTCCAGGAGATCAGAACAAGGTATTACAGTGGCTCTTACGGTGTCTGCTCTGTTGTCCTCCAAGAGTTTTGTTACTGTGCATTGTGGGATCCTTCTTTTACCTATTAATTCCTTCTCAGATGCCCGCTTGCAGTTAAACAGTGAATGCTAATTCCTTCCCACGTTGATATGCAGCTAGTGTCTTGGGGGATGGCCCTTTGGAATAACTAATAAAAGACTGATATTAAATGAGAGTATGGATTGATCAAGGTTCTTCTTGTCAAAAGTGATATCTACCAGAGATTAACAAACTGGTGAGCACATGGAATCAAGAGAAACAGTTTCACCAAAAGGTGTTGTAGGATCCAGAATTTCAGAATATAACTTTTTTTTTTTCTAGCAAAATAGAAAATTTGAGATGCTCTAGGAACAGATGATGTCTGAGGGTTTTCAAAGTCACAGAGTGTGAGAAAATTTAAGATGCTGTGCTAAAAAAGTTTTGTAGAAATTTTCTTGCTTATATACTGCAGTCCTGGATATTTGAATAAGAATGTCCCCCACAGGCTCACAGATTTGAATGCTTAGTCATCAGGGAACTGCACTATTTGAAAGGATTAGGAGGTGTGGTCCTGGGGGTGGGCTATGAGGTTTCAAAAAAGCATGTTCCAAGCCCAGATTCTCTCTCCTGGGGGTCTCCAGATCCTGATGCAGAACACTTGCCACCTCTCCAGCTCCGTGTCTTGTCTGCATGCTGCCATGCCCTCTGCCATGACTAAACCTCTGAAACTGTACGCCAGCCCCAATGAAATGTTTTCCTTTATAAGAGTTACCGTGGTCATGGTGACTCTTTCTGGCAATAGAACACTGACTAAGACATCTGTACATCAGCATACAATACGGAGTACTCTCTGAATTGCTTTTTTATCGATATTCTGTCCCTGGGAAGATTGAAGCTGGAGAGGTTGACCCATGTCACATAAAAGCAAAGATCTAGTTTTCTATAACTTGACGTGACAAGTCCACAGCTCACATTAACTCTCTGCCCTCATGTATGGTATCTTCATTTCCCATGATACTTTTGTGCAAGCCCTTTAGTGGAGCTGTTTTCAGGAGAGTCTCTCTGATTGCTTCTTCTCTTCTCCCAGCATTGATATTCTGTGGCAGAGAGGATGGGTGAGATGTACAGTGTTCTGGATGAATATTTCAGTAACGTTACTTCATTACAGGAACATCCAGTCTAGTAGTCACAGGGACGTGAATAAAAGCAGAATAATGGGTGTTGGGTCATGACTCATTAGGGAAAGTGCTTGTTCTGAAAGCATGAGGACTGGGGTTTGGATCCCCAGCATCCACATAATATGCCAAGGAGGGAGGCTTGCGTCTGGAACCCTAACACTAGGTAGATCCGGGAGAGTCCTAAAGCATGCTGCCAGACAGTCTAGTCAAAATAGTTCAGTGAGAGATTTCATCTCAAAAAAAACAAGGTGGACAGTGACAGAGGAAGACCTGTGAACTCCACAGGCATGTGTACATTCACCCTTACATTTAACACACACAAACATCCATACACACACACACACACACACACACACAAACACACACATGAGATGAAGGCATTTTCTCACAGTAGACACATGGTCTAAATAGCAGAAGGGAGACATGCTACTGTCTTGCTGTCTCTCACTGACAGTCTGGGGAAGTTTAAAATAACCTACCACAGACTGAGGATACTAAGCCATCTGAGAGCCTCCAGGATTAGCAACGTAAAGAGATGCTGGACTTGGAGGTGGGCTACATAACTGCCCTCTTTCTCTTCTAGTATTGAATACATGTAACTGGATAAAAAGGATAGATAAGACAGAAGGGCAGTAGCTCTTATGGTATCATACTTTGTTGTTCCTTTAAGTGAGACTCTCACTTTTTTTTTCTATATCCATCAGTAACATACTTTTTCCTTGGACCTTGAGGTGCTGTTTTACTGACCACTAGATTATAGATTGTTCTGTTCCTTTACTCTCCAGCTTAACCTCAAGATTTGGATCTTTTCCTACTAATCTTTCTCTAATTCTAGAAAAAGTAGCTTGTGTATCAGTAATGTGGACCTGCTTGTGCTTGCTGGGCATCTGAGTTTATATCTAAATTACTAGGATACATGTATTTTCCAAACTAAATTCTACTTCTGATTAAATGCTACCACAAGAAACTATACTGTTATTTTTGTTTGTTTGTTTTTTATAAAGATTTCACATGGCCATTCTTTTTTAAATTAATTTATTTTTATTTAATATGCACTAGTATTTTGCCCACATGTATGTCTGTGTAAGGATGTCATATCCCCTGGGACTGGAGTTATAGACAGTTGTGAGCTACTATGTGGGTGCTGGGAATTGAAGGGGGGATCCTCTGGAAGAGCTGCCAGTGCTCTTAACTGCTGATTCATCTCTCCAGCCCCCAGAACTATAGTTCTTAATAGAAGAAAAGTAATTGTTTGCAGTTTAAGTTCTGGGTTTTTACACAAGTCTAAGAGACACTTTATTGTCCTTCACCATGGGAAATAGCTATTGACAATAATATCAGTGATCTGTAGGCAATATGTTTAAAAGGATTTGCTTCAGAGAATTTAAATTTAAATGTAATGCTATAACTATTGCATTGATGGGTCTTAATATCCTTTCATCGATTGAATTTTGCACCTGAGAAGCATTTTAGAGTTTGTGATGAATTTTTTAAGGTGTATTTATTTATTTATTTATTTATTTATTTATTTATTTATTTAGTGTGTGTGTGTGTGTGTGTATGTGCAGGTTGTATGTATGTGGGGTGGGGGGCTACAGAGTCCAGAAGGAGCATTGAGAGCTCTAGAGCTGGACTTGCAGGTGGGTGTAAATTGCCTGGTAGGGTGCTAGAAACTGAACTTGGTCCTCTACAAGAGCATCAGGACCTCTTAAACCCTGAGCCATGTCTCCTACCTCTTGTGATGACTTTTCCAACCAGTAGTAGAACCTGGTTGTGGCCAGGTGATCCTATGAATTACTAATTCTCAATTTACAAACACATTGGATTGTATTGACTTTTTGAGGCTTCATCTGCTTTCATCTAACCTACTGTAGAATTTACTACACATGACCATGAATTCCTCCATGTGAAAACTTAAGAATAAACACTATAAAATACAATAATCTCTAAATCTGGTTAAACACACATCACAATGTTATGATTTGTAATAAATGTAAATATATTTTGTATATATATTTTGTAAATTTGTAAATATATGTAATAGGATCTCTTCAAAGAGTTGTCAGAGTAAGTATAAGCAAAATGAAGTCTTCGTGAAATAAGCTCCTTCACAAGTTACAGAATGCTACTGTCTCAGAAGCTTGCATAGTGTTATCATTTCTTTACTATATCTGGATCACCTACGTGGCCAACATGATGTGACTATTCGACAAACACAATCAGTTTGGCACCGTAGGAGAACCTGCTGCCTACAAGCATGTTCCCTTGAAGCACCTGCTTTCTCAGTGATGGCTGACATGCCTGTCTTGTTCATGCATCATAAACACCTATCCATTGTAAAGGAATATTTTGTTTGCGTGTTCCCATTTTTTGAGCTCTAAGTGAAGTGCTCGTGAGCTGCAAGTGACTGACATACAAGCCCTGTCAGGTTATGGCAGAGCTACAGCACTTGTCAGTGCGGGAAAGCTCCCTCCTGGGTCAGGGAACTCAGAGTCGGGACCTGCGGAGAGCAGAAGAGACTGGAGTCTACAGAGAAAGGGAAAGTGTGACAAGTTCGCGCTTACTACTCAACGGACTAGGGATCACTGTTTTGTAATCTTCCTTGAAATATTAATTTGGTTTGGCTTTCCTAAGGACTGAAGACAGAAATTAGGTAATGAAATGTTATCAGCACAAATTTGGTAGAAGGACAGCACATTTCAAACCTAGAAATGGCTCAACAAGCAATCAACTTCTTTTATTAAAATTAAGAGAAATCCTGGGAAATGGACTTTAGGAATGAAAAATATCTGACTCTAAAAAAAAAAAAAATCGTAGGCATAACAGTCAAATGATGTGTATGTTTTCCAGTATTTGAAAACTGGCCCACAGTCCCTATATCCCAGCAAAGGTAATATTTATTCTTGCTTGTAAATGAATTCTGAAGATGATTAAATAATAGGAACTTACTGAAAAAGACAAGGGAACAGGATTTCTCCGGAGAAAGCATTATATTCGTGACAGCAACCTCTCTGTTCCTCCTAACGAAGGTGTTTCTGCCTCCAAATCTCCATCATCCACCCCATCAGAAGGACAGAGACGCTAACTCTGCCAAACATGAGAGGAAGGAAAAAGAACATGATGACAGGGTCCTGAGAATCCTCATTAGGAAAGATGATGTGGTACAAACATCATTTGCCTGGCACAGCTTGGGATGCACGTTATGTCTATCAGATACCTAAACTCTTAAAGAACAACTGTTCTGTGTGGTCACTGCCAGCACTAAAGAGCTGTTCTTTGAGGAGACAGGAATGGTGCTTATGCCCTGTGGAACCATGCTGGGTTGCAGTAGGATTTGACTTGACAAGTTTTTTTTCCCCCCCACAGAGATCTCCTGGATGTCAAGAGAAATGCAATTCTACATAAAGAGGAAATAGATCTAAGTTGTTGAAAATGACATAATAGAAACAGGAACACGAGGAAGAGCTGGAACACAGGAGCAAACAACGCTTCGCTTTTCCCCGATTCAGTGACAACCGACTCTCAAACTTCTTGAGTATTTTTTTATGTTCACCATAAATTATTTCTCTGGTCCCGGATCAATTCTTTTCTTTTTTTTTTTATCCAGTTCTTTGAAGATTTTGTGCAATGTACTTTGATCATATTCATTCCCTTCCTCTGAGCACACCCCATATCCACGTCCCTACCCACCCATCAGTTTCAATTTGTGCTGCCAGTAGAAACTGGTGTGCTCAGCCCTGAGTGGGACATCTGTAAAATGTTCCCTCCTCTCAAAGCTCAGGGATCACTGAAGAGAGAGGGTTGGAAGGAATGTGAGAGCCAGAGGTGCTGGATGACTAGAAGGGTCCTGTTTTCTAGACATCACAGGTAAGTAGCACATATAAAGTCAGCCCTGTTGTGACAGTATGAACAACAAGACTTGGGTCAGGTCTTGAAAGCCAAGTGGACTCAGGTTAGAGCAGAATCAGAGTAACTTTAATGACTTTTTACTTAATTTTCTTCTAGCATTTTTGTGTATCTGTGTGTGTGTCTGTGTGTCTGTGTATGTGTGTGTGTGTGTGTGTGTGTGTGTGTGTGTGTGTGTACATATACATGCCAGGAAAATGTGCAGAGCTCAGAAGACAACATGCAGGAGCCAGGACTCTTAGGACTAGATTCAGTTTCTGAGGTTTAACGACAAGCATCTTTATCTGCTGAGTCACCTGGCCAGTTCCTGGACCTTAAGCTTTTCCAGTCTTAACATTTCCATGTGGGAAGTTGGAGGTAGGCATTAAGTCAAGACACAGAAATAGGTCAATAAACTTATCACTGACTTCAGTTCTAGCCAACATACTTACTCATATGCACATTTGTTAAAGGATGTCTGGGGTCCCACTCTGTCCCTTTCCATTCTGAAACTGCCTTGTTTAAGGACTCTCCTTCGAATTCACGTAGGCCAAATGACTCTGTCCCAACCCCATGTCACCTATTAGCCTTTCAGAATTTGGTCTTCTATACACATAGCATTATGTACCATTCCTAAAGTAGTTCTTCAGAGAAAAGATGTGTCAACAAAGCTGTATAAGAATTACTCAGAGTAAATTTGAAAGTGTAAGTTGACTTTCACTAAACCATTAGAGTCCACTCTATTAATAGGTATCAGTAGGGATCTTTGAAAACTATTAATCCACACTATCTAATGAGTTTCCTATAAGACTCATGCTGCATGCTCACCCCATAATTAGATCAAGTTCTTACTATTAAAGTCACTTTGTATACATTATTTAAGAGTAGAGCTTCAAAACAGAAATTCATTACCTAATTATCTTTCGCTAGAGCTATATAGATCCTGTACGCTTAATGTTTATAACATCTTATTCTTTCTAAATTTTTGCTATTTTTGAATTTCCATCAAATTTGCATTCCAAACATGAGACAATTTAAAAATAACAAGCAGGTGATTCCTAAGAGCCAAAGAAATGACTAGAATGAAAAATATTCATAAAAGTGCAATAGTGGTACCCACATGTTGCTCACAACCAACAGCTGTCTAGGGGGACTGAAGGTCCACTCAACAGGAGGGAAATCACATCTGCTATTAAAAACATTGCCAATTAACAGGTGAGTGAGGTCGTGGATCTTAGAAGAAAACCTAATATAGCCACTTTGCTAGACCAGCATAATTCCCAAGAAAATTCCACAATTTATCCTGAGGCAAACAGGTAAGTATAGCTTTTATCTCTCACCAAAGGAGCTTCTCTTTACAGAAAATGGAGACCATTGTCGAAAACTGCCAACTGGACACAATGCAGAAACCAATGGATCCTGGGGATCCCAGAACCCATGGATATATCAACAACGTAAAACCTGCACCTGTGGCTCAGGGGACATTGTGAAAGACGGCAAAGACAGACTGTAAGAGGCAGGGACTGGAAAATAAATCTTCTAAGATTGCATCTCCTAGAAATGGCTGCCTAAACAAAACTTGAACGATGACAGTATGGACAGACACTATCTTGGAAGGGGGAAAAATCTCATGGAGTCTAGCCCCTAGATAAAGAACTACAGATAGCCAATGACTGCCAAGAGAGGTAAAACTTCAGAGAAGAACTCCATAATTGGTTACCCAATACAAAATGGTCAACTCTGAAATCATATATACATTGACACAAAAACAAAGAAAATTGTATTTATATATTTGTGCCTATAAATATATATATATGCACATTTGTAACAATAACAATCGAAGAAAGCAGACCATCTATTTGAGAGGGAGTTGCAAGAGACATATGGAAGAGGTTGGAGGAAAGAAAGTGAAGGGAGAAACTAGACCATTATATTTTAATTTAAAATATATTTTACTAAATACTTTAATATTTTCATTATAATCAGAGACAACTTGCTCTTGCTGAAACCTAAGGTACAATGCTCTAACTTACATCAAAAAAAAATTAAATATGACTGGCTTGTAGCAATACGCTACACTCTTTTACCCTCTATTTAGGGAAAGAGAAAAGAAGGATAGAAAGAAATCGTCACCACTTCTGCAAACGGCCTTGATATAGAATGAGAAAAAGGTAGACATCTTCACAGCCTCTTTTAGGCTGTCCTAAGCTTGAAGAGGACTAGCTGACAGCGAGTCAGACTAGCGTCTCAGCTCATGGTCTGTAAACTCAATCTCTGCAACCTTTGTTCTTTTAGGAATTATCACACTAATGACAGCAACCCAACCAAAAATCCACCTACAAATGCCCATCCTGATTCTCGGGGCTTCAGACCTTTTATAACCTAAGCCAAAATTTCCCATAAACCCATGTGGCACCCAAGCCCCCAAACAAGCTACAGGTGCTAGAACGACTGCACCTAACCAAATTATGGCCACCTGCATCAAGCATTTCAAACCCAACCCGTAACAACTACACCACAGCTGGGTGTGTGAACACAAACCTAATATAACTGCCATTTTGTGTTTGTACAGAAACCAAAATAACAAAAACTTCTTCCGAGTGTTCCACTACACCATCTGGCTCAGTAGTAATGTGCTTGCCCAGCATAGAAGGACATGGGTTCAATCCCCAAGCTTACTCTTCATAGGTAATCAAATCTTACCCTAGGCAAGACTTTCCTGAGGGTCCATGGTGGAGGAACTACAGACACATGCTCATGGTAAGGTTGGGAGGAAAAGCCAGATCCATATCCCCCCAGCTTGTAATGGATAATGTACAACTTACCATATGGCACTGGACTTAGTTCTTTTCTCTTCTTCTTGTGATTTACAATTGTGTGTATGTGTGTGTGTGTGTGTGTGTGTGTGTGTGTGTTTTTCTCTCTGCCATTTTCTCTCTCTATTTGTATGTATATATGTAAGTATGTATGTGTGTCTGCCACTTTATCTCTCTGTACATATGTATGTATAAATATGTGTGTGTGTGTGCATGTGTGTACATAGTCATACATGTGCATGCAGGCTCACAAGCCTATGTGTGCTAGCAGAGGACAGAAGTCAATGTTACATGTCTTCCTGTATTGCTCTCCATCCTATTTTGTGACAGAGGTTCCCTCATTGGACCTGGAGCTCATCATTTAGGAAAACTGACAGCAGACCTGTCGGTCTCTGCATTTCCCCAGCACTGGGATCATGGGAGCAGATCAGCAAGCTCAGCTTCTGTGTACCTGCTGGAGATCTAAGCTTAGGTCTGCATGTTTACATATCGAACACTTTACTACTGTGCCATTTCCTTGGTCCCTACTGCCGGGCTATTACAAAGAGGCCAGCTCTCAAGACTCTCCTTCTTTAACATGTGAACATGTGAGAGGTATTTCTTTTTGAGGAAATAATGAGATGCAGGAGACTGAAGGCCTCACTACTCACCATGTCTTCAGATTTTAAGATGGGAGAGACCGAGAGCCTTTAAAGCATGAACCGAACCAATAAAGTTATAGCCAAGGGTGTAAGTGAAGCATGAATCATCACTCTTAACCTTGAAAATCACACAGAGACAATGTGTATCAATTCTTCCAATACCACTTCAGACTTTGACCATCGTTGATGAACTATTGGGTCAAAACTCAAATGGGGTGAATTTTGCCATTCAAGGTTTTACTTGCTAAGAGCCAACTCTGAACAGCCATGCGAGAATCAATTGACAAATGTCAATACAACTAGTGCATGTATTTAAACAGTTAGCTCAAGGCTCCATGTTATTCAGTTGATTCTCAAATCAATATGATTTCAATCAGCGGTAGTTTTTTTTTTTTGAGTGCTCGGGGAAACTATAGGAAATCTTAACCAAGAAATGTACTAGAGTGAAGGTATGCTTTCAAATTTCGGTTTGAATTATTCAAATTCAAACAAACTCTTCATTTCATAACTGGATTAGAGAAGGCTATTTTCCATTATGTGACTCTGCATACTCTTTTTTCAGCACTGAACTATATGAAAACCTCATCTCATTCAACAACCTTATGCTAAAGACTGTTGACACTGGTATAAAGAGGATATGTGGTCTTTCATTACATGGAGGACTTTTAAAATATAATACTATTGACATTAAATCAATGTACATTTAATTTAATATCAAGAATCAACCTCACCATCGTATCGACTTCCCTAGGGTCACAGCAGTAGGGAGACAGAAACCTATTGCAGTGTGCTACCTGGGAGTGATTATAGTAACGGGAAAAATGTGCATGGTTTGTTCAAGATCCATAGACAAATTTTAGTAAACACGGATGTTAAATGGATCATGGAGAATAAAATGTGACTTCACATAGCCATAGGATTACAGTAATATATGCCATTATGGCTCTACTCATTTATTATAGACAGTCACACACCTAACACACTTAAGAAATATGGAACGTCCCAGGGAAAGGAGTTGCTGACTGAGGACTGAATATGCAGGAATTAATTCCCCAATCCCTGTAGACATTTCCTCTCACACAACCATGTAAGTGAGGGGAATAATGGATGTCATGTAAGTAAGGTAAATAATAGATGCAGGAAACTGAATAAATCTGCTTCAGCATTACAAATCAAAACTAAGGCAAGAGAAGGAGAGTCCAAGTGTTGATTCCCCTAACCATGTCAAATTTAACTCTAAAAATATTTTGTGTGTGTGTGTGTGTGTGTGTGTGTTTTCAAAATGAAGTTAATTTGCAATCACATTGTAGTTTATCTCTTCATGTTCTTACATCCTCAGAAACGTGTTAGAGCCTGCATCATTAGCGATGAAAATTTTCAGGAGGCATCTTGTGAAGTAGGTATTGTAGCAAGTCCTACCACTAAGCAGGATGGAGGCAGAGAGGAGGATGGAGAGATCTGGTTCAACATGGACCACACAGTGAGACCTGTCTCAGAAATCCACACCAGACCAAAACAAATCAAGTCTTTTGCTAGAAATGGGACACCTGCATGAGGCCTGCTAAGCAGGTCGCCATGGTAGATTCCTGTCTCCCCACTGAAGTTAGCATCATCATAAAGCTGACAGAGAGTACTTGTGAGGGATGAACTGGGGCACACTCATCATATCATGACAAAGCCAGGCACCCACACACTAACTTTCATGTAAGATGCGTGTTTGACTTCTTTCACCCCTTTCTATATCTTCATGAATATGTCTCTGAAAACACTTTAGGCTCCTTTCTTGGATATTCCAAGTATATATTCCATATATATATGTGTGTGTGTGTGTGTGTGTGTGTGTGTGTGTATATATATATGTATATCCCATATATATCCCATATATATTATATATAGCGCTTATATTTCTATGGAGTGTGTGTGTGTGTGTGTATGTGTGTGCATCCATTCACAATGTTCATACTTTTAAAAGTGTTTCTGTTAACATTATTCATTAATACCTTTGCTCTGACATGATTTTATATCATAGTCTGGCTATAAAATTAGTGGCTTGCTACAAACATTTGATGGTATCACAACGTTCATAAATGTGCACACAGCTATGTCTTGTCTCTAATTTCGTATATGAATAGGCGACAGTTAAGATGTTTTGCATACAGAAAATAAATTTAAAACATACAAACTTGAACAGTTAAACATATTTTTAAATTCTCAACTTTTATGACTCTCTAAGCAGGAAATAATTTATTGCATGTAGTTTTATCAAAATCATTTACTGGTGGGAAACCCTAAAATGGAAAATATTAGAACTTATTATACCTATACTTCATTAATCACAGGGGCTGATTGCACTTGTGATTCATTCATAGGAGTCATAGGATTATAATTAAAGACTATATTAATCTGCATCTAAGAACAACTTTTAGCCTTAATTTAATTTAATCATAGTTTCTCTTAGGGAAATTATGGACATGTTATGGTTGGAGTATGAAATGTCCCCACAGACCAACATGGTTGATGACTAGGCCCCTAGTAGGTGGTGCTGTTTTGAGAGACTGTGGTACTTTGGGTGGAGCCTAGTTTGAGGAGGTAAGTCACTGAGGGCAGACTATAAGTTTTTTTTAGCTCTGCCCACTTCCTGCCTGCTTCCTCACTGTGGATACGTGAACAGGTGCCTCTCGCTGTCATAGCTATGAAGCTCTCTTACCAGCAAGCCTTCCCCACCATGATAGACTATCCGCAGTGAGCTATGATCAAGAATAAATCCTTCCTCCATTACACTCTGTCAGATACAATGTCACAGTCAACAGAAGAAATGAGTATGCTGTGTCCTTGTGCTGTATGAGACATCTTTGTTTAATATCCAGCCCGAATATATGAGCCCTATGATAATGGGTGAGGTTTGCAGAGTCTGACCGGTACCGTTATGGATTTCTGGAGTCTCTCAAATAGAATTTTTTTAAACTTACTATTCTGTTTATTTTCTGAATAGAGCCACACAGAGCTTTTCTAATTCTCTATGTTCAAATACACTATCAGAATAAAAGCAATTAACAAGTAACCCTTGAAAAGCGATTAACAAGTAAGCCTTGAAAACACACTCATAAAATGCAACATATCCAATTCCAATTTAGAAAACTTGAATCAACTACAGATACTAAAATTCTTTTCCAATCTCATTTGACATTCTACTTCTATTTTATTAAATTGATAACATTAATGAGTAAGTTGCTGAACCAAATTTTATCGTCTTTTGTTGCTATTACGTTTTTCAAACCCACTCTGATGGCTTCTATGTACATGGCAGTGAAGTGTGAGGCTATTTTAAGCACAGTGAGTGACAGGGAAGGGAAATGATACATAGAGGTGCTCATCCTCATTAGTGTCAACACACAGGTCTGCTTGCTGAACTCCAACCTTGGAACAGACTTAGAACAAAGACCCACAGCATGGCTGGGGGCATTTGACAGATGATCTGGTTCAAATTGTTGACCCAAGTTTATATCAAATATATCCCTTGGCATTTATGGAGAATTCCGGCAGATGAGGCTCAGCAGAAATTTTTCAACTACTCCTGACCTATTCTACTTTCTTCCTTTGCCACAAGAAAAGAATATTAAGCACCAAAACTCATCCTATATGTCAGTTCCCATAAAAATCCTCCTCAGAGCCCAAATGCTTGTTAGAATTTGCTTCGCCATAACCATGGAATTCCATTAAATTTCATTGTGAACATTGTTATCTCTTCTGATGAATGCTCTTAAGGTCCTGACATTAAAATAATTTTCACTTTGTTATTAAAATTAGCCATGTTTGTGAATGCCTCCACATCAGATAAAATGACATACTCCAGACATACTCCAGAACCAAGGAATTCAACAGGTTAACATTTCTAAGTAAACACAGAGAAAGTTCCAGAATGACTCATCAGAACCTAGACAAGGCCAGGTCCAGAAACAGAAGATTTCAGTGCAACAGTGAATAACAATACAGTATGTACAGCATGATCTAGTCACAAAGAAGTTTCGGTCTCAAAAGTGGAAGTGTCATTAATTTTTCTCAAATTTCACAGGGTGGGATGTGATTAATCTTTCTTGAAGTGCACAATATACTACAAGGAAGGTAGGCCTTGAAAACTATTTCCTAAAAATTCGTGTAAGAGAGGCTGCTTCCTATTTTCATGTAGTTGCCACAGGTAACATTTTTGATTAAGGTAAAAAAAAATTTTTTTTTTCCTTCTGTTGCTTATGGCAGGTTTCTTCATCTCAATTTTCTTTCTGTAACATCTGTTCTCTAAGAGTCTGGGCAAAATATAAGAAGGATCAATTTTTATTGTCTTACTAAAACAACCTCATTTCATAATTATTTATCCATTGTAAACAGTCAAGGCTCCCCACAGCTGAGTGTAATGTGGGAAGAACCAAACGCTGCTACTTCATGCCCATTAGAAGCATATGTGAATGAATAAGGCTAACATCCGGAACATTGCACTGAAAATGTGTTATCTTCTGTATTAAGCAAATGTGTTAATTAACAATAAATACATGAATAGCAAAAGGCCAGTTTCTCTGCAGACAAAAATTAGCTGACATTGGAAATGACCTTCATGCCCAAAACACTTAGCATTACCATCAATCACCATTGTTTCACAAATTAAATTAAAACACAGTTACAGTTAATTTTAAAAAAACTGTCTCACTGTGCCTCTCAGGGCACAATGATTAGTGTCATTTTCAGCATAAATGTTACACAGACATGATGACTAATTAGAGGCTAAAAAGTCACGTTTCCATATAAGCCACAGGATTAACCTTCAGGCATCCCAGAACTTCCAGAGAGCCGGTGTGAATAGGAAAATCAAATGAATAAGGAAAACAAATGGGGAAGCAGGTCCTGCCCCAGATGCTGTGTTCCTGGGAGGATGGAGGGAGGACATGCTGACTCCTGCTCTGAGCTGATGCCTCTGTGTAAAGCACCAGGAGGCTTAGCTCCTCCAGTCTGTGTATGGGCCAGTCCTGCTCTGGGGCTGCAGCAAGGACCACAGTTCAGCACTATGACCCAGACTCTTCTGCAAGAGATAAGATGCTGGACGGGGAGTGGAATTTTGCAATTGTTTGTTTTAGCTACAGCTTGTGTGCATTTTTTAAGTGACTGCCTAAAACAGTCTGTCTTTACCATTTATCAGTTCTTAGCAAGTGCAGGATGCATCTTTTTTTACATAATTTCTTTTTAAAATCAATTTTTAGTTATTTCTTTTTTGTATGTGATTATAATACAATCACATCACTTCTCCCTTCTTTTCCCCTCCTTCCAAACTCTCCCATATCCCTCTCCTTGCTCCCTTTTAAATTCATGGCCCCTTTGTTCATTAATTATTTTTATATACATATATGAATATACTTATATATTCCTAAATACATTATTGCATCCTGCTCGGTCTGTATAATGTTATTTGTATATATGTTTCAGAGCTGATCACAACTCCCGTGCTTAGGACCATTGAAGAAGAACGACTGGAAAGAGTCAAAGAGGCAAAGGACCAGGGAGTTTGCTGTAAGATTGTAGCTCTCACTAATGGCAGAAGCGACAACCAGAAAGTCTCACCAGTATGACTGCCTAAATGTGAGCTGAGAAAAAATGACACCAATAGACATGCTAACGTGGATTCGGGAAAGTCAGCAATGCCTCAAGCGTACATAGGGAACTGAGGACTGACTGCTGAGAGTGGGGGAAAATATCTTTTCCAGGAAAGAACATGCCGATTGTTATCCATACAAAATGATCATAGCATATACATATACATATATACATACATATATAGTATGCATATATTATGTATATATACATATATATGTGTATTTACATATATATAAAATATATGCTTTTTATTTATCATGGAAATCTCCTACACCTTTGACATGTTGAATACTACAGTGTTGGTTTTCCCTTCACAAATCTCCCACAGTTCTTATTACTATTAATAGAAATTTGGAACCATTTCTTATCCCATGTGTTGAGTTTGAGATATCCAAAAAGTTATTCATTCAGTGAACATTTATAATTAAATTTATGCCTGACACTTCATAAATTGACTGATGGAAGCCTCGACGCACAGTACAGTAAATGATCCTAAGAAACTATTAAGGAGTTGACAATCCCCTCGGGTTAACGTATCATCCATCAGTACCAATGCTATCAACCTCAGCATTACTGACCTTATGGGTCAGATAGTGAGCTGTCGTGATGGGCTGCCCAGTGCATTATCTGCTTTATTTATTTAATAGTACCCTGGGCCCTCACTGGATTCCAGTGGCCCCTGCATCCCACCCACTTTTGGTGGCCTTCGCTATCCTCTGAAGTTTCTAGATGTTTCCATGGTGGCTACAACATTACAGTCTGGGAAACAGTGCAGCAGAAGTTATCTAGAAGCCTGGAGATTACAGGACCAGACATGAAGCACTGCACTCCACCTTTAGGCATCCACCCGACCGTGAGAGGCAGTCACAGAGAGGCTAGCGTATTTAATCTGCAGAGTCTGCGGAGATAGCTTAAAACTAGAGCAATGAAAACGTTAAATTCCAGACAGCCTGAGGCTGCCTAGGAGGAGTATAATTTAGTTATAATGTCACATTTTCGTTGAGTCTAATTTATTTTGAAAAGTCAAGGACTATGGTAAAATAATTCTTAAAATAATCATTGGGATAATCATTCCACAGATCCATATTCAATATCATTTTCACAGAATCTTAGGCATCTTTCCTTTCCTTTCTCCAGCATTTCTCCAATTTAACCTTCCTATCAGCATCAGCGCAAAAATTATCTGACTTAAGACTGAAAGTTATTCCAGGTGTAACAATCCGAGCTACACCCTGCGGTGTACATTCCTGAATGTTAACATAGTTTTATTTACAGATATAATTTAAGTATGTCTTTAATTAATATGGCACACAGATTCGCAGCCAGCGATGTGACGGAGGGACTCAGTAGCAGCAAGCCAAACATGAGCCTAGGAAACTCTAGACTGAGTTGGTAGACTATGGTCTCTGTCATTTTCTGCTGGACTCCACTCGGAATCTCTATTTCTCACCATTTCCAGCATAGCTTAGCATAAAGATAAATTGAAAGATAAATTGAAAGGCTAAATAGCACACCCAGCTCTTGCAGCTGGGATCAATGCCATGCTACTTCCGTCTTCCCACATACAAAACATGGATCGTGCTGTGTCGAGATTTTTGTGGAAATCATACACACCTGTGTATTTGTCTGCCTAGCTTGGAGAAATAGCTGGCATACATATGTTAAAAAAACAAACGACTACTTCCGCTGGCGGCCTTCATGTAAGCGGCCAGTGATCACGGCCGTGTGACGGTGTCTCATACCTGGTATGACTCCCTCCGTGTCTTTTGCAATTATTCAGCAGTGTGAATGTAGTTTCGCCAAGAGAAAGCAAGAAAAGAACCGAGATTGGAAGGTCACTCGTTATCTTTTGGCATTGTGTTTAACACGGTGAGGCATAAAACAAATATTCTATTTCCTCAGGCCCAGTATTAGTACTTTGCATAGGGTTATTTTGCAATTCTGTAATCTTGCAATCATTTTTTTTCCTTTTTTCCTTGTTTGTTTTGTTGTTGTTGTTGTTGTTGTTGCTTTGAAACAGGTTTCTCTGTTGTACTTTTAGCTGTCCTGGAACTCACTCCGTAGACCGGGCTGGCCTCGAACTCACAGAGACCAGCCTGCCTCTGCCTCCTGAGTGCTGGGATTAAAGGCATTTGCCAGCCACCACCTGGCTTTGCAATCATTTTTTCAAACTACTGTTCCTGGAGACCATATTACTTCAATTCTCTAATACATTCTTCTGAATATTTCTAATTTTAACAGCGATGAGAGCTGAGAGGAAACCTACACAAACAAATGTCCACTTAGTTTATAAACCCAGAGTACCATGCACATGTAAGTAACACACAGAGGAAGAGTGGCTCTTTTAAAGGAATGAGTTATAACCAGTTCCAGAACCACTTGCTGTGGCAGCCCTTAGCCTGGAAGATGGTAGAGAGGACAAACTGGAGGTGCGTTTCAAGACAGGGCGAAGGCAGCTTTAAGTCTGCGAGGTATTATTTGTTGCTGGCAGCTGTTTCTCCCAGCTGGAGCCAGAGCAGCATTACAAGGACCCTTCCTGAAGTGGTGAGCTTGGGCGAGTTCATCGGAGAGCGGTAAAGAAGAAAGCGCTGAGGCTCACTGAAGAGAAGGAAGGCCTCCAGCTATTAAAGCTCCTCAGCCAGGACTGCAATCCTGCTCTTTCCTTGCTGATGGAGAAGCAAAGTGAGCTCATCTCTTCTTGCTTTATTCCCGCACTCACTTGGAGAGAGCAAAGGAGTAATAGGAGCAGAGGCAGTTTTAATGTGTCATTGTAATAGCCCTTATGTGGAAGAAAAAGACTTTGGCACAAAAAATGCAGAGATTGTAACCCAGGAAAATGGTATTATTTGCCTTACTGAGAGGAGGCATACATGCTCATGAAATGGTGGCCTGGCAATAACAGGGGGAGGGGGAGGTAGACACTCGTAATCTAGGATACAATCCCGTGA